>APFE030146302.1:0-42492 GCA_000404065.3 Pinus taeda
TAGAAGGCTCTAGAAGTGACCACAAGTAACTTTTTAAAGATGAAACTCGCGCCTTTTGACCTTTCCAGGGGTACGCACCCATCCTTTGGCTTACAGAGTGTACAAGTACGTAGGTACAGTGTGTTTGGGATGCGTACACGCAGGAGAGAACCTGCATACCCAGATATAAACATGTTTTTAAGTGACTTTCTCGCTTTTTGAAGTTTGACATGAAGAGTAGAGGTATGAGGCTTGACAAGGAGGATAATATGACTATTGATGGAGCCATATTAACTGCAGATAGTCATGTTGACAAATTTCAGTGTAACAGTTAATATGGAGGGAGAAGGTGAATGAGGAGTGATATCACTAAGTTTTCTTGAAAATAACTTAGTTTAGGGAGTAGATCAAAATGAAAAGAATTTTGCACAAGAAATGTGGCTCTTAAAGGAATCAAGAACCAGCATAAAATTTTGAATTTCTTTCATAACCACCATTGGTGAAGGGATGTTAGTAATGAGTGATAAATCAGGAAAAAGGGAAGTTAGACATGCTCCATTGTTTTGTTTTCCTTGTATTGATCAGCAAGACTTAGTTTGGAGGGAACACCACTTTTGCAACCCCATCTACCTACCCATCTATTTGCCTAGCATTTTTTTGTTTCTTCTTGGAGGGTGCACTTGGACTTGCAGACCCTTATGTGCCCCTTTTTTTTTTTTTTTTTTCCATTGGCTTTTCTTTTGATTGCCTATCTAGCACTACCCTTATTTCTTCCAAGGCCCCAGATTAAGCAGTTGGGAACCTTAGCTTCTCTGCCTAACTACTAATCTGCCAAGATTAAACAGTTTGGACAAACTTCTTTCTCTATTCTATAACAGAAAATTGAAACATAGCATGATCCAGTTTAGACTGTTGGACCATCCATCAAAATTTAATAAACATGAAGGCATGTACACACCTTGCCTTTCCTTGGAAATATGTGATCTTTGCATCAGCAAAGTAGAGCATATTTGGCATTTGAATTTGCCCATCATGAAATATGAAACCTATTGGTATAGGTATCCAACAACAACAACAGTCAATCTTCCCGAATGTTGTGTTCAGTGCATTGCGATCAATAAGGCGACAGACTCGGTTTCCTATGGATAAAGGATTCGAGTCTATTGCGGTATCCCAATATATACACGACAATATGGGGAGCACAAGTCCATGCTAGCACTTTTTGTATCAAAGAGGAGGAATCACCCAACCTTCAATGAAAACGATAGCCACTAGTTTTAACGATGCCAGAACACGTCTTTAGCCTAGACCTCTAGATGTGTTGTGTTAAATTCTAAAGCATTGTTAAGTTAATTGAGGTTCATTTTAAGTTGATCTTGCTTAAAATTTTCCTTTGAAGGTTCACCATGTGATGTATGTTCGCAATTCCTAAAATTAAACTATCATGATAAACAAACTTTTGATTTAGTTTGAATGATGAAAACCTTAGCTACTAAAGGATAGAGAAATAAGATCTTTGAAAAAGAGAAAAGAGCACATCTAATGAAATTTCCATAGCTATTCCTATCAAGCATTCACAAAATTTAATATGAATAATGAAAAATGCGTGTATTTATTTTCATCTTCCCTTAATGTGAATGATATAGAAAGGAAAATTAATGCACAAACGATCAAAAATCTCTTTTCATAAAAGCGATGATTTACGACAATTTATCTTAAACAAAAAGGAAGGCTTTACAACATTTTCAATTTTAAAGAGATGAAGAAATACGAAACTTTAAATGAAAAAAAATCAAATCAAATGCATCAAGACAAGTTTAGTCAATTGTCAAGGGAAGGAAGAATTTATGACACTTCTCTTTTCGACAAAAAACGACAATTACGACACTTTTTGTATCAAAGAGACAAATCAACTAAAACAACTTTCAACAAAGGATTTTAAATGAGGAACAAATACGCAAAAGCATTCACTAATCCTAATGTGATTGAGGCTAATCTAAGTGATTCAAATAAGCTTCAGTGAAGAGGCACTGTTCATATGCACCAAAACAACTAGGCCAAAACTGAAAACAAATCAAAATCCTCAAGTCCTAGATGGGAACAATGAGTTCAGTCAATTATCGCACCTGGGCTTCTCCAAAAATAATATGCATTACACTTTCTACACTTTGGAGGTGGGATGCATACTGTAACACAGTGGAAGATAGTGCAGTTGTCCAGAGAGTGCAAGTAAAAGAGGTTTGGGCTCAAATGTGGAGCAATTTTCAATGAAATCAAGCTTGGTTTTGATGAACAATGATGAGCAAAGTATGATGGAATGTCTTGAGAGGTTTCTGAGCTACCAAAAGGGCATCTAGATGTTCTTGCAAGTCAAATTTTTAATTCTTAAACTATACCAGAGATTTACTGAAGAAACATTCATCTACTAGGCAATTGCAGAGCAAAAGCAGTTCGAAAGTTACCTGGTTGGCTTCAGACTCTGTCTATAGTTTATAGAATTGAACATAAAAAAAACAATAACAACAAACAAACATTTGTTCCTTCCCCAGTGGAGTTGCCAATTTGTTTCTGCGAAAATTATTGTCGTGTCAGACGACTAACCCTCTAGGTTTGGAAGCTACCCTAGAAACAATAGTTTAAAGCAATTCAATGATTTTTCCTATGTGTAATATATAAGATAAAGATAATAGAAACCAACTTGGAACTTTTGCTTGATCCCTTGCCTAATATCTCTCCTTTGGAAGATCCAGTAACTCCTCCCCGTACTTAACACACTTGGAGAGTACCTGCACAAGTAAAGCAACAAACAACTGTCAAAGCATCGTGATTTATTACAACATAAACATTATAGAATGAGATATATAATGAGAAAATGAAAGCATTCATAATTACATAATCAATTGGGAAAAATCCTAAAGAAATTTATTAATAATAAGGAGAATTACACCCCAGTTGTTTAATACAATGCCATCCTCCCTGCAACAATCCCTTTCCACCTCATGAATTAGCAAGAACACACCAACAAGAATACAATGCTCTCTCCTCAACACTAAAAATAGCAGTACTTACTTGCAATTCACAACCATTCAACCCTCTGATCTCTTGGATGGGAGATCCCTTTATAGATGTTTGCAAGGGTTTGATTCATCCATAGGGTTTGATTAGTGTCATTATACTTGTTACAATTGGTTCCACAAGAGAGGGGAATTGGAGATGGTTTCCTACTTCCCTTGGTCATCCTTGGGCGAATTCAAAGAGGCAAGGGGGAAGTTTCTAAAAGATTCCATGAGCAACCAACTAACAAACTGTCCTAGAAATTTCTCCATCCTCGACCATCACACCCTATAGAAGGCCTAAACAATATGCATCCGAATCTGACAGTTTAGGAGTCAGTATGCATCACACTTCGCTAGTGTAGCAGTTAGTCTGGTTCAATTTAAGCACTTTCTAGATGATTTCTAAGATGGAGCTTTTGGGGAATGATGCATTTAGATGACTAATTTTATTTAGGGTATGAAACAACTCTTTTAGGTGTTGATGAGCCCTAGTTCATTGACATATAAGTTTGGGGTTGATGTTCCCATATATGTCTATAAGAATGGAGTCCCACAACCCTAGTATGGCACTCCCATAGTAATTCCCGTCTTTCATGTTGAAGGAGACAACGTCGCAGAACTTGATCTAGGCCCATCTTGTATAGGTGTCCTATAATTAATTGATAATTTTCCGCTATCACTATTAGTTTTCAATTTGCGTCGACGTGTATCTCTCTAGGTAGTATCTTGATGTTAATAACACAACAATCTCCTCTAAGTAGTTTGGAATGGCCTCTATTCAGAACAAGTCATAATCTGGAAGTTTGTCATCTAATGGTCCTTCATTTTTTCTTAATTCTAACCTTGTTAGATGGTTTGGGCCCACATCTAACCTTCCTAGTCTTTTGACCACTTTGAAGGTGAATATTTGGAACAAAAGTAACCATTGATAGATTCTACCCTCCAACACAGGTTTGTTCACTAGGTATTTTGAAGCTAAGTGGTCTGTGAAGACCTTGAATGGTGCCCCAATAGATAGTGTTTGAATTTTTGTAGGTAGTAAACCATTACCAATGCTTCCCTCTCTGTTGTTGTAGTTCTTCTCAACTGTTGATAGTTTCATACTCACAAAGGAAATTGGCTGATCCATGTTTCTTTCCCCAGGTTGTGCCAAAACTACTCTTAATGCTATCCCTGATGCATCAATATGTACATGAAATTGCTTAATCTAGTATGGGTATACAAGAATAGGGGCACATACTAGTTTTTATTTTAGTTGTTCAGTGTTGCTTAGCAGGCCTCCGTCCATATGAAAGATCCTCTATTCTTCAATAGTTTCTCCATAGGCGTTGTAATTGATGCATAATTTCGAATAAATCGAAAGTAATACACTGCATGGCCCAGTGTTGCTCAGAGTTTCTTTACATTATCTAGTAGCTCCATATTTACAATTGCTGCAACCTTTGCAGGATCGACATGCACCCCATCTTTGTAAACAATGTGGCCCAGTAGTGTTCTGAATGGAACTGCAAAGATACATTTCTTAATATTTAATGAGGTTTGTAATTGCCTGCACCTTTCAAACATGACCCACAATAGCCTAGGGTGTTTCTTCAGCAAATTGTACATCATCCAATCATCCATGTACACTTCTAAGAATATGTGAATATAATCTCTAAATTTAGTTATGATAATTCGGGAGAAAACTTCTAGCACGTTCTTAAGACCAAATGGAATTACATGATAAGCATATGACCCCCATTCTATCATGAATGTTGTTTTATTCTTATCTTTCTCTATAATGCAGACCTAAAGATAACCTAAAAATCCATCGGTAAAATAATATGCCTCATTCCCCACAATGTTTTCCATAACCTCATCACTGAGTAGTGTCGGGAATGGTTCATGTACACATGCATTGTTCAAGCTTTTGTAATCTACACAGACTCTGATTTCTGTGGCATCCTTCTTGTTCTATATTATAATCAGGCTAATCCAGTTACTTCATTCATCGGGAAGATAAGTCCAACCTATAACAATTTTTCAATCTCTTTCTTTGCTTTCTCTTTCACTCTTGGTTTTAGCCTATATGGTCTATGTTTCAATAGACGGGCATCTGGTTTCAGCACAATCTTCATTTCTCCAATGTCCCCCTTTATCAATTTTAGTTCAGTCACTGACAATGGAAATAAGTCTTCATATTCATGTAGTAGGTCAAAGATCTCCCTAGTTGTCTGCTCATCCCAATAATATCTGATGGATTCCATCTTGGGTTTATTCTCTCAGTCGATGTTATGATTCCACAGTTTCATTGGGAGTAGGTGTGCAACGTCTCCTGAGGGGCTTTCTAGAATATCCCATCTGTCTTTTGTTTCTTGAAATGTCAGGTGTCTCAATCCTTCTAGATCATCCTCCTTTGGTTATGCTCCTATTTTTCTGCAAGACATGTATTCTGGATACCTTGATTCATAGAAATACTGTAGGAATTTCTCATCAACAAAACCTTCCCATAATTTTCCTAGAGTAAATAGGATCCTTTTAATGGCATACAAGGCTTCAGCCATGTGTTGATCAATATATTTGAAGGAGAAACTGTTGTTGAATTGGCTAGCCATGATATTCCAATTTGTTGTTTGTTTACGAATTTCCTCCTATATATACCATGCCTGCGGAATTGTACCTAGGGTATGTATGAATAAATACACCCAAAGTTCCTTTGGTACTTTCTCTCTTTCCTATTTCTCTGTGCAATCCTCTAAATATTTTATGGGATTTGAGTTTCCTCTATACTTCACCTAGTCATGTGGTCTGTCTCGTTCTTGACCAAACCTCTCTGTCATGGCTCGCTTGATAGTCTCGCATTCACGCAACGTGTTGCAATGTTCTTTCCACCACCTTTCTGGGGTGGCATGTAACACAATATATAATAGTGGAACTTTGTGATCTTCTCTTATGATTATATCTACCTTATTTAAAAAAATGTCTATTCATTCAATACTGTGGAATGTAGGATAGTTGCTTACCTCTATCCCAATCTATTTTATCCTACATATCTTGGCATAACATCTAGTATCAATCTCATATTCCTCCTTGTTTCCATGCATCCCAAGTGGCTTATGAACCGAATTCTGAGATTTGTATGCTCCTCTATCTTATCGATCCTCCTGCTGTGGGATTTATGTAGTCTTCTCTTTTTACTGCCATTAGCCTGTACAACTAAACTAGCACTCCTGACTCGTCACAGTCATCCACAAGTTTCGTGAACCTTAGTCCTTGATATGGATCTAGCAGTTGTATTACCCTAATTCCCTCTACTTAAAATATCATAAACTCTTTCTTCAGTTCAATGATAACATAGTTCGTGTATGCCCAATCAATACCAAGAAGTGTTGGGTACAAGTCCTTATCACCTATTATATCAGTTACTTCAAATTAAATGTAATTTTTCACCCCTGCTACATCCAATTCTACATCTTTCAACCTTCCAATGGGCCGATGCAATATTGATTCACCATCCATAGTTTTATTGGTGATTACTTAAGTTGCGGCTTCCCGGGTGCTTCCCATGTCTTTCTGGGTAGAATATTTACAACCAACCTGAGATCTAGCATTGTGTCCTTAATCTAGAATCCTCCAACATGGTATCAATCTAGAATTCTCAACCTGTTCTCCTTTTCTTCATCGCACCCTTCATGAATGTCTTTCTGGTAGATTTTCTGATATGGTTTTCCCCTTTTCTTTGTCTTCTGGCAATATTTCTCTTAGAATCCTGCACAAATCCTTTAACATTTGTTCATTATCAACAATTTGTAAAAACAACCGAAACTAATCTTTGATTGGTTGGGTGTTACTTGCTATGTGTGATTCATGTTTCTTATCTCCTTTTATGTTTGTTAACCCATAAAATATCTTGGCCACTTCCTGATAGTATTTATTTTTTTGGGTAGGGTTGCATGACTACTTTGGCGATGCTACCTAATGATACCTGAACAATTGGAGGTTGGTCTATGGTACCTCTATTTTTCCCTGTCTTCTTACCCCCTCTAGTAACTATATTTATATTTGTTACTAGAAGCGATTCAAAATTTCGTCATTTTTCATTGATCAAATTAGTCCCTCTTTGTCTGGTTCTTTCTTCCTATTTATGATCATCTCTAGACAATTTTCGGTGGCATGTGCATTGAACCTACATTGTGAGCACCAAGTCCTTCTTGGGAGCGGACAGTCTCTGGCCACATGTCCCTCTTAATCACAATTGTAACACCTTATAGGCCCACTTCCCCCTATTCTTCCTCCTCTCATTCCTCCTCCTCATCCCCCATGATCAGATTCATTGATTCTAAAGGTGGATATCTCTAGTCACTCTGCAAAATTATCCAACGCTCAGCATTGGTTAGTGTGGTGTATTATGGATGTGCAAAACTCACAATAACTATTGTTAGGTACATTGAAATAATTTTTAACTAGCAAACAGACCCGTGTAAAATGTCCTTAGTTCCTACAAACTTCACAGTAGTCTTGCATGTTTTGACCTAGGAAAGATCCTTGTTCTCCTAGTGCCGCAACACCTACTATTGGCACAGCCCTTGATGATCCTGCAATTCCCCCTAAACTATTTGTAACTCTTAGCCTTGGGCATCTAGTCACCACATGGCCTTCCACCAGCCAGTATGTATATCATACGTTGGGTCTTACTCGTCGAATTGGCTGCAAGACCTTCAATTTCTCTGTTAGGTTGGGGATCTGATTTTGGAGGCTCATGATTGATGGGTTTTGTGATCACATCCATCCTCGATACTCATGTGGATATCTTGCCATGGCTTCTATGCGCGACACTTGTTCTAAAGCACCTTGAAGAGTTCCAATCTTTTGTTGGGTCAATGGTGTTCTTGTAAGGGGTACTAGTGCTTTGATGAACCAATCTCTCTGGTGATTGGGATCTATGGTATATCTTAGCTTGAAAATATCATCCTTAAACCTCTGCATCAATTCCCAAGAAGTATCTCCTTCTTTTTTCTTGATCTCCCATAGCTCAAGAAATCCTTGTTGGCCTGTTTGCGACACCTTAAACTCTTGAGTGAAACCTCTCTTAATATCATCCATTGAAGGACTCTGGTTTTGTTCTACCCATTTGAGAAACCACCTTAAAGCCCCCTCTATTAGTGTGGTCTGAAACTCGATTGACCTCTCATTATCTGGTGTTTGGAATGATCTCCATAAATATTCACAAAGATACCAAAATTATTCTACGCCTTCATTCACTCTACTAGCAAACTTGAGATATCTAGTAAAGGACCCTGCCATGTTGATTTGGGTATGTGCTAGGAGCACAAATCCTTCGTTTCTGGTTTGTTGAGATCCTTGTAACCCTAGATTACTAACACTACTATTAGATGTGTTACAACTCGTTTTGTATTTTTCATGCACACTGTGTACTCGTATTACTTTAATCAACTTTGCAACAATTTTGTCAGGGCTTTTGTAAACACCAGAGGAATGTCAGGGCAAACACTACCTGAGGTTTGGGGATTATGTTGTTGAACTCTAGTTGACATATCATCTTTAGTGAACAATCTTCTCATCGTATCACACATTTCACCTTTTGTCTCCTTGTCGTAGTTGTGGTGAGAGCTTCCTTCTAACATCTTCCTGGGAGAATCCTTGTCATTCTCCTGGCTCCTATCTGTCCAGTCAACATCTCTTCCCTATTCTGTATCTTCCTCCATACTCTTTCCTTCTTTCAGGTTCCCTAACACCTCTCCTGCGTGGTTGGTTTGCATACATCTTTTTTTCAGCACTTGTACTGCTCTTTCCGGCCACTTTTATGCTAGTAGTGCTGTCCTCTACACCCTAATATCTCTAGCTCTACACAATCCTTTTATGTCCATTCCTTCAGCAACATCTACATTTCCCCAAATGATATCATTCTCCCCTTAAGACCTTCCCCCAGTTTTTATAGCTCCAAATCTCACTATTATGGTTTGTGATGCTGCACTCATGGCCTAGGGCAACCCCTCCTTTCAGACCTACTCCCAAATTTAAAAAACAGTGTTTTATTCCCTGTACATGGCATTTCCCTGAGTTAAACGCGTGCATATGCGAGTCTGCATATATCCAACCCGCATATATGTATTAAAACACTTAAAAAAATATGTAACTCCTTATTGTCGGGCAGAGATCGCGGGTTTTACCTGCTGATCACCTGTTACTGCCCGTGGCCCAACTCTTCCCAACAACTCCTAACTAAAAAACTACTTTGGGATTGGTATAAAAAGACATCAAAGGGAAGGCCTAAGGGGGGAGAGAAGAGAGAGAAAGTTTACTATACTGATATTTTTCCCCTGACCAAGTTTGAAGACCCTTGTGCCTTCTGCATTTCCCCCATTTGTACAAGAAACCCTTGTTTCCTTGTGATTTGATGTTAATCCACTAGTTACGACATCATGGAGTGAGTCTTGGAAGGAGATATGCTAGAGGCTTGACGCTGGACGGATCCGGAAGGAAGCTTTTCTTGGGGCCTGCGAAAGGTTACTCAGGTGATATTACTCCTTTTGTACATTCTATTTGTCTATAATAAAGAAACACGTCTTGGTTCCCGATATTCTTCTTCTTTATGTTTATGATGTTCATGTTTGAATTTCATGTATGAATGGTTGTTTAAAGTTCATAACTAACTTCCTTCTTTTATAACATAAAGATGATTTTTGTATAAGTTTTTGTCCATATACTGCTGCATTCTTTGGAATTTTTTGTTTTGCAGGACAAAGGAGCGAAAGGGACTTGAAGAAGGGTTTGGACCCTTGAGGAACTTCTCGAACATAGGACCTGAGGTACGCCCTTCTTACTTTATAATTTGATTATTATAGCGTAATGGCTGTGTGAATGTGTGTTTCTCTGTTTAGACAACTTTCAGTCTCCTAGGGTTTCCACCCGAAAGCCCTAGGGGAGCAAATCCCTCAACATAATTGTCGACTCCACTGGGGACAACGCTCTTGTTGTTCCTAGTTTGGGTGTTTGTCAAGCCAATCAGGGCTTAGTTGCTTGTTGGTTTGCTGTTACAGTCTGGTCTGTTCTTGACTTCTCAGTTTTTCCAGTTTCTTTAGTTTGTTTTTTATTTTTCTTGAAATCTTTCATATACGTTGTTTTCCTTAGTTACAGAAGCGTATAAACACTTATTTCCTGAAGTAAACCCGCGTATACACAGGTTTCCTCAGGCACAGTCGCGTATACATGCAATCTACACTTAAGCACAGTCGCGTATATCTTGCAACTTTCAAGATTTATAAATTTTTGTGTCTCTAAAGTTTTTGTAAGAAGAGCTTCGGCTCGATCACATTGACAAAGACCTTTGTCGCGCGTTCGAACCACTAGTGTGGTTCATCGTCTTGACGATGCACCACACAGTTGGTTCGGAAACACGTCGACAAGGTCTTTTGTCATGTGATCTACGCCGAAGCTCTTCTTACAACTATGATGGATCACAGAAGCCTCAATTCTACAATCTCTGAAGTTTGTCTGGTGTTTTGACTCAGTTTGAAACAGTCATTCTTGTTAGTATGAGTTGTTTGTTTTACAGCAACCATCTTACTCTGATTTCTCTCTAATTATAAGGAGTGTTAGTATTGTTTTGTGTTTGCAAGCGTCATCATCTTTTTGCTAAAAGCACACAATATTTCTTGATTGTAATCTTGGTTGCTGTGATTTATCAGAGCAGAAAGATTGTTATCAATTTGTGTTGAATTTTGCTTTTGGTGGCTTTTTGTTTGCTTGACAAAATCGTTTTTGTGACCATCTACTTCTTGGTTTCATCAAAGTTGTCAATTGATGCTTTCTTGAAATTGTCTTTTTGATCTTTGTTGGTCTTTGTTACCAAAGCTTTCATTGCTGCTTTCAGTTGTTAAAAAACATTTTTAAACACATTTGTTTTTGTTGAGTTTTCATTCATTGTATGGTGTCAACTTGCAAAAGTGTTTTTTGATTATTGTTTCGATCACAAAGTTTCAGTTTTTGTTGAGAGAATTTTCAAAAAGACTTTTTTGTTGCTACTTTGAAGAGAACTTTTTGAAAAGTTTTGTTTTGCTTTCTTGAACTTGCTTTTATTTGTTTCCTTTTGGTGAGTGAAAGTGCTTTATGTTTTATCTTGAGTTTTTGTTTTTAGTATTTAGACGAAATGAATGGTAGCACCTCATGTTCCATCTAGATATTGTAAGTGGCAAAAGAAAATTTGATAAGCAAAGCAACTTTCATTTCTTGTTTTAGAGTTGTTTTCAATCTTGCATCAAGCATATAGTTATTGCATTAGGATAGATTTGCATCTCTTTAGGCACAAATAATTTTGTTAACTTTTGAGTGTGAAGTGTGAATTAAAGAAAAGAAAAGAAAAGTTTGTTTCATTAGAAGTTTCCTTTCGAACCTTGTTGAAATTACTCTTCATCGAAAAACAATGACAAAGTGCACATGCATATAGTTGGGTTTTATTAATTTCTTTTTCGTCGAAAAAACACCACTAGTTTCACTTCCATCATCCCCTGACTTAAAGAACAGCCCTTAAAATCAAGCACTAACTAAAATTCACTAGAACTTTTTCTTTTAAGTTAAATACACCAACAAGTTTTAGGATTTTAGGGCCTTGGATTAGGCGAGTGGAGAGTTAACTCTCCAAGGCCATTTAAACATCAAACATAGGATTCTGAATAATGAGAGAAAATCCAATAGTGTTAGGAAGACCAGGAAATCTCCGGATCTGGGAGTTAAGCACGAGGGTCTGTGAAGACAGGGAAGAGCGATACCCCCTCTCCTACTTGTCCAAACTTACCTCACGACTGTTCTGCCTGGCTTCTGCGACGAGTTGGTATCCATAGTTGCTTCTCCTAGGGAACTACATAGGTGGCTGCGGAAGGGAATCCCGTGGCACCTGAGGTTGACATTGTATCACTCTCAACGGTACTACTGGAGGGAACCCTTGCAAAGCCTGGGGGTTTGCACCGGCGCAGGCTGTTGTGAGGAGGTCAGCGTAACTTCCTCTGTTACCTTCGCTGATAAGCCTAGGCCCTCATCATCCCAGAGTATCTTGAGAAAGCCCCTTATTTTTAACTTTCTTGTATTTTGGTGTCTGGTCCTAATCACCCAGACTAGAAATACTTGGAAGTTATTTGACTGGCTGTATCTTTAGGGACTTTATAGTGGGTGCTCTATGCTCTTAGTTGGCCTAGCTTTAAATTTTTTGAGTCTTTAGTTAGATTTAAACAAGAAATTCAAAGTGGCTAACCGATCTCCTAGATGGTCTCGAAGACTTTGTGGTCTTTCACCACCGAGTTTAGAGCCTTCTCCGAGAAGGTGCAGAGGTAATAGTATCGGTGGGTTTCGTCCCACAGTAATTGATGCATCGGGGATTGATCCTCCTCTTGGGGGCATTAGTATTGAAGCAAGGCCTGGTATTTCTGCGGAACAAGAGAGGAACACTCCAGTTCTTTCTCGAGTTCGCTTACAAGCGGAGGATAATATTGAGGTAGAAGAACTTTCAGAGTCACTAGTGGCTCTGAATTCTCCCCTACCATCCAGTCATCAACACGTATTGCAATATGTTGGGACTCCGACGCATAGACCATCAAGTCCAGGTTACGCTACGTGCTTACCTTCGATGACCATAACTGGAAGCATGGCTTCTACAAGTTAAATTCTTCAAAAGCCATACTTAAGATTTAAAGTTATGAAAAAGGTTATGAAAGTCTTGTCCTAAGACCTACATTATTTAACTTTAAAATAAATTATTCAGGTAAATATAAAACCCATAAGAAAAATTATAGTAACACCATACCATGTTGAATGGGAAGGTCAAAAGAGACTACTTCAATATGCATTTCCCCTGTATCTAGAGTGCGACTTAGTTCAAGAGGAAGGCAAAGTTGATACTCTTATCAATGCAAACATTGGTCGACAAATTTTATCTAAAGTTTTGTACCACACACATTATGAGAGCCTCTTCCTTGGCTTCATTTTGAGCTGGCAAGACTCTCACAATTAGTTCCTTCATTCGCTAATAAAGATAAAACATCTTCATATATTAATTATTTTCTCCATGGTATGACTACTGTTAGGGACCCACACTGCCGCTTCTCTAGTCATATTTATATTTGATACACAACCTCATTCTCCTATAATATCTCTCTCTAACTCAATTGTCTTAGCCAGAATTATTGGTAGTGTTTAGGAATGCTATTTCTTGGTCGAAACTTTAGATCTTTGAAAAGTGTTTCAACTTACCCAAGATTTGTAGCAGTCTACACCTTTGTAGCATATAACCCTTTTCTTTAGCATGGAGAGCACCTTGAGAATACAAAGTAATGGAATAAAATATGAGGCAGTGGAAAGGGTGGCCACGGTTAGGAGGGTAAATCTAGGGAGTGCATTATAGAAGGATAAGAGAAATAAATATTTATAGGAATGCTGATTATAATGACAAGCCAAAAATGTAGGAATTATTATCCCAAAGGAAGGGAAACAAACTAGCATATTGTAGCAAAGAAGTACCACCTTGAAACTTCTAATAACAATAACCTAGAAATCAAGGAGATATAGATGAAAACCTACACTATTTAAATTCAAACTAAAATATTCAGATAAATAGAAAACCCACAAGAAAAATTATAGTAACACCATCCCATATTGAAGGGGAAGGGTAAGAGGAGACTACTTCAATGTGCATTTCCCCTCTATCTAGAGAGTGACTTAGTTTAAGAGAGAGGAAAAGCTGATACTCTTATCACTACAAACATTGGTCCAAACATCTTATGTGAAGTTGTATATCATCCCACATTATGAGAGCCTCTTCCTTGGCTTCATTTTGGGCTTTGAAGACTCTCAGAATAAATGCCTCCATTTGCTAATAATGATCAAACATCCACATATATTAATTATTTTTTCCATGGTATGACTAGTGTTAGGGACCAAGATTGCCACTTCTCTAGTAATACTTGTATTTGATACATAAGCTCATTAGCCTATAATATCTCTCTCTAACTTAACTAACTTAGCCTGAATTTTTGGTAGTGTTTGGGAATTATTTTTCTTTATCAAAGATTTAGCTCTTTGACAAGTGTGTCAAGTTACCAAAGATTTGTAGTAGTCAACACCTTTGTAGCATATATCCCTTTTTTTTACCATGCAGGGCACCTTGAGAATAAAAAATAATGGAATAAACTATAATAGGGTGGAAAGGGTGGCCATGTCTAGGAGGGGAAATCTAGGGAGTTCATTATAGAAGGAGAATATAAATAAATATTTATAGGAATGGTGATCACAATGAAAAGAAAAATATGCAAGAATTCTTATCCCAAAGGAAGGAAACAAGATGGCATACTGTAGCAAAGAAGTACCATCTTGAAACTGTTAATAAAAACATCCTTTAAATCAGGAAGATATAGATGAAAATAACTAGTCTAGATGATAACCCAAGCAGTGGAGCCTAGAGGTATGATTGATGAGGAACACTATTCAAACTACAAAACCATAACAAAGAAAAAGAAGCATGGATAAAAAATACCTTGGAGAATCAAAGAAATAGGTGGGGTTGAGACTAGAATAAATCCATGGCATAGATAGAGCTATGATTATACAATTATCATGGATACTATTGTTCATTAAAGGTTTTCATCTCTTCTACTGATTAAAAAAAAAATACCGACTACAACTAACTATAATCACTTATGAAAATGAATTTCAAACTAAAAATTGCTTAGCCTGGCACGACGTACAACTCTGGTACAATAACAAAAACCCATTTTTCTAGAAAATAAACTCAACCAATATACCCAAACAAAATATGACAACACATAAATTAAACCAATACAAGTGATCTATTATTAATATCAGTATAAAATCCCTTCTTGCAAAATAAATAACTTAAGCATCACACGATAAGAAAAATTTAGCATAGGAACAAACTCAACCAAGATATTATTAATCTGACTTGGAATTACATACAAGAAAACTCTTTTGAATCACAAAAATAATTTTTTTGCTGCTCCTCAACCTGACAATGAGATGAATATTTACCAATAAGTACTTGTGAAAGATATGAGTGATATTTCATTTTAATCAATTAGGATGGATTTGTTTCACCATCAAAACCAATTTCTAATTAGGTAGGTGTAGGTTTTAACCCTATATGGATAATACATGTGAATACATTATTTAAAGAAAACAAAAAATATAAAATGGATAGAGCAAAAGTTCTACATAGATTTTTTTTCTCCTAGAACCCAAAACCAATAAAACCAGATTAATTTTTCATTATATTCCTTTTAAAGTTACAATACATCATATACCTATAGATGCATTCATAAATCTCCAATCCATTAACCATGGATTACAACATAATCACAGTTCCTTTCAATGGTTCTACAAAACCATGGGAGAAACTACCATGTGTAAAACCAATATCAATATTTATTAATATTACTGTAAAATCACTTCTTGCAAAATAAATAACTTAAGCATCATACCATAAGAAAAATATAGCATAGGAACAAACTCAACCAACATATTATTAATCTGACTTGGAATTGCATACTAGAGAATCCTTTTGAATTACAAAAAAAATAAAAAATTGGTTTCTCCTCAACTTGGCAATGAGATTAATCTTGAGAAGTAAGTACTTATGAAAAATATGAGTTATATTTCCTTTTAATCAGTTAGGATGGATTTGTTTCACCACTGAAACCAAATTCTAGTTAGCTAGGTGTAGCTTTTAACCCTATATAGATAATACATGTGAACAAATTCTTTAAAAGAAAACAAAAAATATTCAATGGATAAAGCATAAATTATACATATATTTTTTCTCTTAGAACCCAAAAAAAATAACACCAGATTATTTTTTCATTGTTTTCCTTCCAATGTTATCATACATTTATGTACCTACCGATGCATTCATAAATCCCCAATCCATTAAGCATGAATTATAAAATAATTGCAGTTCCTTTCATTGGTTATACAAAACCATGAGAGAGACTACCATGTGTAAAACCATGTTCAAAACCATGGGAATAAATGCAAAACCCCTAGCAGGGGGGATATCACCCCCATACGACCCCCCACATAGGGGTTGATGTCTCTCCCCTTATGCCCCCCGCTACGTGCAACACTTTGTATCACATGTGTCGCTAGTCATGCAAAGAATATAAGACATACCCAACACTAGGGTGGACTTGTTTCACCACCAACACCAAGTTATCAATAGTTTCAATCTTAGCACTCCAAAACCACATGAGCTCACCAAATAAATATGAGAAATTGATTATGCATGCCCCCAAGGGTGAGCTCCAATCTCTCTTTTATCATAAGAAGACCATGGGTTTATATGATGGGTTATCGGAATACAACGAGTTTGTATCATGGGTCATAAAGATATCATGCTTTTCTTTTTTATAACTTTTACCCATATGACATTTAAAGAAAAAAATAAATTCATTCATTTTTTTAGCTAACAATAGCCTGAATAAATCAAATAGGCTACTAAGTCATTCTATTGGAGTGATCATTCATAAAAGGAATGTTATATTTGGGAACATTTCATTTTGATGATATTTAACACCTCTTGGCCTTCATTGGCACCATTGAGTCCACACAGTTTTAGTGATAACACTTACTCTCTCCTTCTCTCATCACTGTCACTCTCTCCCCCCTCTCTCTATCTCTCTCCCCATCTCTCTCCCTCATCATTTCTATGTTTCCCTATGCATCCCTCATTCACATTATCCATGCTTCATAACAACCCCCCTCCAATTCTCTCTCTTTCTATACCTTGTAGCTATATGTCTATGCATGGAGTTGGGTTACACTTTTTGGAAAGTGAGGGTACGTTTTTGGTGAAAAAAATCAACTTGATTGAGCCTTTTTAAGAACTTGGTTGGGCATTCTTTGAGCCCATGATTGACGTGTTTGAGAGCTTAAAGGTAGCTCGATCAAGAATTAAAATAACCCTCGATTGATCTCTTGTGTAACCTGAGGATCACAAGAGGTTGATTGAGTGGTTGAGATAAAATATCAAGTAACTAAATTAAGGGTTTAAGATACCCTCATTCAAGCCCTTAATATGGATAAATAGAGGCTGAATCGAGCTATAACCGAGGGCTTGATTGAGGGTTTCTTAAACCCTATATCGATAAATTTCAAATTTTATCACAAGTGCTCGATCGAATTATTGAGGGCCTAAAAATTTGAGTTTTAACTCCTCTTCTTAAGATTTCTCTGCAACACCATTTTTTACCTTGGTAGACTTAAGACATAATTTGCCCTTAAGTGGCAGAGTTGATCATGTTTGATTCATGAAGGAATCTTCTATCCAATGGCATATGTGTTTGAAATTTTTGAGTGGATATAATATTTTTAATCTAATTTCTTTTAAACATAATGCTCCAAATTTTTATACACTATTTCAAAGGTGCTAAATAAAAAATCAATAACTTAAATATACAAAATGAAAAGAATGAAAAAAATACCAATATCTTCATTTATGAGTCCTATTAAAAAAGGAACTCTTGGTTTTTGAATTTATTTAAATAGTAGAAAAAAATCTTACATGAAAACGTGTCTAAAAAATGAAATTCAAATATTATTTTTCCAACATCAAAAAATAATAGAAAATATAATTTTCCATAAAAAATAAAGTTTTAATATGCATAAATTGGTTCTCTCTATGTCGATCATGCTCATCTATCTATATATATATATATATTAGAGAGAGAGAGAGAATAGCATACATACATACATATATATAATATATATATATATACATATATATATATATAATATATATAATATATATATATATATATATAGTATAATATATATATATATATATATATATAGATATAGATATATATATATATATATTAGACTAAGTTATGCTAGTGAAACACTCATATACCTATTAAGATGTGTGAAAATTTGCAAGGACAAGCATTTCATTTAATGGAAAATTGATAGATTGTATGACACTATTTTTTTGCAAAATATACCATTAGGAAAACAAAATAATTCTCCACAAATTTTCTTTTTACATTGAATCAAAAGTTACAATGCTTACATAAATTTTGAGGGCTTCAATTCCACAAAAGAGAAAAAAATTTGAAATTTCATTGCTGCATTCGGCCCAAATTATAACCCATCTTCAATCATTCAACCCCATGTATCTATCTCCATCCCTTTATCCTTGTCCATCTCTCTCCCTCTCTCTCTCTTCCTCACTATGTTCTCTCTAGCTTTGCTTTTATCTCCCCTCTTTTCCTTCTCTCTATCGCACACTCCCTCTCTCTATATTTGTATCTATCACCCTTCATCTTGCTCCCTCTTCCTCCCTCTCTCTCTCTCTTTATTCCCCTCTTCCTTCCCTCCCCCTTCCTCTATCTCGCTATCCCTTCCTCACTCCCTCACTTGGACCATTCTTCAAAAAAGCAACTTCCATCTCTCTCTCTCTCTCTCTCTCTCTCTCTCTCTCTCTCTCTCTCCCTACCCTTGAGCTCTATCTCTATCTCCCTCTCTTTATCTTCTCTATCTCTCGCTCCCTCACCCTCTTCCCCTCTCTCATTAACTTCCACCCAAAGTCATCTCTCTATCTCTCACTCTTCTTCTCTCTTCCCCCACTCTCTCCAAATCTCACTCTATCCCCCTCACTCTTTCCCACTCTCTAATTTCCTTTCACTGCATGTACCTCTATATATCTCACTCTTCCTCTCTCCTCCTCCACTCTCTCCAAATAATTCTCTTTGACCCTCACATTATCATTCACTCATTAAATCCAACTCATTTTCCTACATTTTATCCTTTTACACCATCTTCAAATTCATTATGTAAGTAGCTCTAATTATCCCTACTAGTTTTGCATGCTACTAACGATGCATGTAATACCATCATTATATTGCACTCACCATAAGTTATTTTCAAACTAAAACCAACCTAGATCCATCTTCACTTTGAATGTACGAAACGTCTCGAGGGAAAATTGGTTTGCGCCTCAAGAGATTGAGAGTGAAAAGTGGTTAGCATATTGATATTAGTGTGAAAAGAGGCCCCTCTTGGTGCTTGGTAAATCATGAATCAAGTTGAATCTAGATCGATTGTTAATTATAATTATAATTATAAATATTAATTTATATAATTTTAATTGTCATCTTTATGTTCTTTTATGAGTGAGAATATTTTATTAATAAGCATAATTATTATTGCATTTTATTTTGTTTATTTTATTTCTATTTTTATTTTAATGTAAATTAACTAACTCAAAATTTTTAAGAGGACAAGACATGACATTCCAACCTCTCTTCCATATTGGGCTAGAAAGAGCCTCTCCAAAAAAAACTTAAGTTAAAATATTTTCTAAAGTGTAAAAATTTGAGCAAAGGTTTGCACTTCATGGATTTGAGCTATCTTGACATTATCTATGTGTAATTTAAAATGAATATAAATTGATACTTACTTTTTTTTAGGTTATTGTTCTTTTAATATAATAAATATTTTTTAATTTTAAGATTACAACCTAACTAAACACTAAATAATGTATGAGACCTTGTTTGGAACAATGAATCTGTATTCCAATAAACATTGATTATATATTATCTAGTCTATATACCCTACTCCTTAAATTCTAATATGTAACCTCCAAAGAAGAATCAAATGTTCATACTAGTAATACAATATATATGATGCTTATTATTCACTTATTTATTGTTACATTTTATTCAATTTATTTTCATATTATGTCTTTATTTTTTTTTCCATTAAAGAAAGTAGCATCATCAATGAGCTTTGAACTAGTGATGTTAACACCCAAAAAAAATTGTCAACCATACACCCAACTATCATTTATTCAAAAACCCAACTATACATTTCTCCACATAATCATCATGATGACATTTTAACATCTCTAATATCAATAATTTGATTGGTAGAAACCAAACAAGCTAGAGATTTAGAAAAACGAAATGTTAACAATATTTCTTAATATACAATTTTCCAATTTAATTTATTTATGTTAATTTATTTTTTTTTAATCCTAAAAAATCTTAAAATGTATTATGTACACATATAAATATATTATAAAATATTAAAATTTCTTAATCGATTTGGTTTTAATGCAATTTTTTGGAAGTTTTTCCAGGGTTTTTCTTGTCTAATTTCTCTATAATGTGGCAAGAATTTTTTTAAATTACAAGTTTGAAGTTTGATGGGTAACTCCTGCACAATCGAAGTGTCCCAGGGGCTTTTGAGGGTGCCGCATCCATATATATAGTAAAAAAATTAGTTTAAATAGCACAAATCAAGATTTCACCTCAAATCTTTCCTCCAAATTCCGGCAGCAGAAATTCCAAAAAATCACACTAAAGACAACTCCTTTTTTAATTGTCTTAATTTAAAGTTCACACAATTTGCATTAACCTATTATTAGACTTAATAAAATGATTTCTTATATAATAATATTTAATACATTAGAGATCATGGTTGGTGTATTGTTAAGATAATTTATAAGGTTTAGTGTAACGTGTAGGCTAAGTGGTGTGGCCATTTCAGAGGAATCCAACTAGCCAATTTCAAGGACCTTCATTATTTTTATTATTATTTAAATTACATTTTTGAATGTATAAATGCATTTAACAATAAAGAATTTATTAGGGATTTCTATAGATTAGACAAATTAAATTCAAGCTTTTGAATTCTATAAATTAAATCACTTAAACTAAGGTTTTTGAAAATATCTACTAAATCTTGATTAAAATTAAATAAAAAAATCTCCTTAACATGACCGTATTGTCTATGCTACCTAATTTTTATATTAAAATTACCGATTCAAAACTCATGAACAATGCTACCCATTTAATTATTTAATATCGTAAATTTATTTATAAAATGGTGATAAATATATTTAATATTAATATAAAATGTTAACGGATTATTTTTTTTATATTTAATGATAATTATTATAAATTTATTGATTAATTGATAATAACGTAAAAAATAAAAAAATAATAAATAAAAATATTCTAAACTCAAACTTTTGTAATTTTGGTAGATTTCAAAGCACTAATAGGGTTCACCATCAAAAACTAAATATTAAAATAAAAAAAGATTTATTTTTATTTAATAAATAAAAACTTTAATCTTAAATTTACTTAATATAAGAGATGATGATTAAAAAGTAATAAAAATAAACTACAAAATAAAAAATTAATAAGATGATGATTAAAAGGTAATAAAATAAATACAAATAAAAAATTAATAAACTATTAATGAAACCTTTTTAAAAAAAACTGTTTGTTCAAAAAATCTGGTGACATAATATATTAGGTTAATGATGATTTTTATATTTAATCATAATTATTGTAAATTTTATATGTTAATTAATATAATATAATATAATAAAATTTATTATTATTGTTTTCATTTAAAGGTCACAGTGAAGTTAGACACTAAATTGGTGTATGAGACCCCCTTGTTTGTGGGACAAGGGACCCACCTCGCTGCAACGCTAAGTCTACCAAGGCATACATACTCTACCCCTCTAGTTTTGAACCGACAACCTCTTAAAAGGAAACACATGCTCTTAACCATTAGGCTCACTTAAACAATAAAATAATAAAATAAAATTTAAACCCAAACTCTTGTAGTTTTGATAAACTTGAAAATGCTAATATAATTTATCATCCAAACTAAATATTTAAATAAAAAAATATTTTATGTAATAAAAAAAAATTAATAAATAAAAAACTTTAATCTTAATATTCACTAAATATAAAATACTTAAAAATAAATAAATAAATAGTAAACCTTTTCTTCACCAGAAACATTTCCAGAAATCTTGCATTTTTTCACAGTGGAGATATAAAATATGTTTGATTATCCCCCTAACAAATATATTTATATTCTGATTTAGAAATCTTGCATTTTTTCACACTGGTTATATAAAATATGTTTGAGTATCCCCTTAACAAATATATTTATATTCTAATTTAGAATTGTGTTAATTTTTTTTATAAAATAATAATATATAATATGTTAATGAAGATTTATATTTATAATCCAAAAGTCTTGCACGACTTCACGTTCGAGACATAAAATGTGTTTGATTATAACCGTAACAAATATATTTATATTATTTTAGAATTGTGTTAAAACACGAGGTTAAAAAATATTAATTAATTAAATTATCACAAAATCAAAAAATGTTGTATATGGACGCCACGATTTCACCCTAACGGCCCATCGGAAACCAGGTCATTTTTTGAAGACACGGTCAAAGGGTGGGATATGTTGGAATTTCGTAAACCTATAAAACACGGTCTTCTATTATTCCAACATGCCCTGTTCGGTGAGACTGCGCTTTTGTCAGGTGAGACTGAGGAAGCGCAGACAGTTTTTAAGTTGGGTGTATGTAGAAATATAACACTAGGGCAGAGACTAGTAGGGTCCAGAGATCCATGGCTTCCAACGCCGATTATAAGATGCATGGGCCCAGACTGTTTGGAGTGGATCTCACTGAACACCACACTAATTTCAGCCATGACGACTGCCCAGTAAAGGCATCTTTAGGGGGAGAAACCCGTGCAAACAAGGAATTAGGGCATAACCGTGTGCCAGAGTTAACGGGTTCCACTCCCAACAGCAGAAGCCCCGCTCAGGGCTCTAAGGGCCTCGTATTTCCTTGCCGCTATTGTTCAAAAAAGTTCTACAATTCTAAGGCACTGCCAGGCCATCAGAATGCCCATAGGGTTGGCAAAACGAATCTTTTTCAGAATAGTCTGCAAACTGATAGCCTTCAGTATCCTGTTGTGGGGCAGCAGCCTACTCATGTTCTCCTCAAAACGAATCCTTTTCAGAATAGTTTGTCAACTGACAGCTTTCAGTATCCAGTTCTAGGGCAGCAGCCTAATCGTGCTCTCCTCAAAACGGATCCTTTTCAGAATAGCCTGCCAACTGAGAGATTTCAGTATCCTGTTGTAGGGCAGCAGCCTACTCATGCTCTCCTCAAAACGAATCCTTTTCAGAATAGTTTGTCAACTGACAGCTTTCAGTATCCAGTTCTAGGGCAGCAGCCTACTCATGCTCTCCAAAAAACGGATCCTTTTCAGAATAGCCTGCCAACTGAGAGATTTCAGTATCCTGTTGTAGGGCAGCAACCTACTCATCCTCTCTTTGCTTCCAATCGAAGACTTCCTCACAATTTTGAGTTGCACAGAGTGGACCTACCAAATAATCAGCTTCTCTTTGAGCAGACTGCACAAAACATTCACGTCAAATTGCCATCATGCTCTTTATCCTCCTTGAAAAGGGTCAGAAATGAGATCGAATTGGCGTCGAGGTCTTTGCCTTCCGTGAAAAGAGCCAGAACCGAAGATCCTCCAGAGAAAAGGGGCCGAAATGAAGATTCTGAGCAGCATAATACAACACCTGGCCGTATGGTTACCCCTAGTACAGAAGATTGCGAGCTTGACTTGTCTTTGCATCTTTGAGAACGGAAAATTTGTATTTTGTGACTAGACTTTTGGACATCCTTTAGCTTCTTTCTGTTCAATTTTTGAGCTTGCATCCCATTACGCTGAGTCTTCTTTCTGTTCAATTTTTTAGCTTGCATCCCATTCCGCTGAGTGACCCTGAAATCTGTATAGCGCACTCTTTGTCATGATATGATTAGTGCACTTCACAGCCATATTCATTATATTATTCCTAAACTAGGAAGACTGGCATGAAACTACGCTGTCCAACAGAAACCTAAATTAGGGGCAGTGTTGGTATAATCACTTATATTTATCTGAGCTTTTGACCGTCCCTTTTTAAGTGTCGATCTATGGGCAGCTTTGGTATGCTGCCTAGACTTATTGATGGTTTTCCCTTTACATTTAAGTGTGTATTAATAGAAGATCACTTTGAAAAGTCCCTTTGTATATTAGCTTTGCTTTAAACCAATACAATTTCGTAAGTAATATGGAAATTGTTTATGGGATTCACTTTCATCAATTCGAGAAGGTAAACCATATGAGATTGGTGATTCTCAATTTTGTTAATAATTAATATGTTAATATGCCCTTCAACATATATGGCAGAGTTCTTTATGTCATAACAATGGGTGGCAGAGTTCTTTATGTCATAACAATGGGTCATTTTGGAATCGTTATTTAAATAAATTTAAAATTTATTTTACATACTAAAATTTAATATTTTATTAAAATGTTATTTTATTAATGTATTTATTTAGTTAATATGAAATAATTTTTTCCTTTTTAATTTTATTTAGAAAAGTTAAATATATTTTATAATCCAATATAAAAATATTATAATATTTGTATTATTTATGTTTTAATTATGGTTGATTCCAATTTATGTCTAAGTTGTGTTATTGGTACAATATGATTTTATTTGTTAAATAATATCTAACTATCATTTTACTAGTCATTTATATGTATGCAACCTTATTATATCAAGTAGTTTTATATGGATTTTAACACACGGTTAATGATTATCCTATAATTAAAAACATTAATTAAACTGTTTTTAGACGCTTTTCTTTTACTAGGATTATTTGAACCAGGTAAGGCTTCATCATAGTATGCCATAACCCTAATAAAGTGTAGCTTGCAACCTAAATTACTAGGTTCCTATATTGAACCACTTCCTTGGTTCTCAAAACATATATCTCCTAAATTAAATTAGTGTACAAAAATCCACATGCATTTCCCATATCCCCATTGTCGAGGAATAACACCCAAAATTCATAGATTATAAACTATTTGAGAATAACCTATATTAAGCATCACCTAGATCCCTACTTTGCCTACTATGTGTCAACCTTTCATTATTATGCTAGTCACTTAAAATAACACACTATTAAAAATAATTTGGTTAGAAATAAGACAACTTCTGAAAATAAGATATTTACAATGAAAAAAAATAAACCTATATATCTCCTACTTTTTCTTCTGGTAATTAAATAAATATATATATGTTTCGACATAGTTTAAGACTTTAATTCTAAATTTAGAAAACAAGAATTATGTTTATGGCAACATATATCACTTGTCATTTTTCTGTCTTTGTAACCACATCACCCCATATTTACCAACTTTAACTTACTCACCAGGTAAACATTAGATGAGAGTTACTACCTGAAACTTGATTTCCAAGATGCACTTATGGAAAATGGGGTCCACATGTCCAAAACTTACTGTAAACATGAAATGACACATGATCACACTATTATCAGCCTAACTTGACCCAACACTAATTATTTTTAGTTTCATTTCCTTAAAATTAATAGAACTTTATATTTTTGGCAATTTTCCGGGCTCTAAACTTTCAAGGACATTTCCAAGATGCACTTATGGAAAATGGGGTCCACATGCCCAAAACTGACTGCAAACATGCAATGACCCATTATCACATTGTTATCAGCCTAACTTGACCCAACAATAATTCCTTTTAGTTTCATTTCCTTAAAATTAATAGACCTTTCTATTTTTGGGAATTCTTCGGGCTCTAAACTTTCAAGGCAGGGACTAAGAGACATTTTGAGGGAAAATGAAGAGATCAGAGAAGTGCTAAAAATTTCTTCCCATATCTTTTACTCATCGTCCTCATGGTGATCTTCAAAACAAGGTATTATGATAGCGAAACATAGATCATATGCCTAAGTTACACCCCGAGGAAGTTGGAGGTTCAAATTACCCATTTATACAAACACTTTGTGTACATAGTACCTGTAGGTTATAAATACATATCTATTCGCTAACACAATAAGCTCACTAGAGAATCATCAAAAAGGCTCTATGTCCTCTGCATATAGCTGCAACAAAATTTATTATTCGACTCATTCAATAACCAGTCATTCACTAAAAACTTCATAAGAAGAGCCACAAATGGTACATGTCATATAGCCAACATATAGGCATAAAATAACTAGAATAGGAATCATAACAACTCAACTATAATATCACCAATACAATCATTAAAAGTATATATGAATCAGAGTAGGAGACTAACTCTTATTAATATATGAAATTACCAAACAAGTCAAGGGCTTCCATGCGCCATTCCATTATAGATTGCGTTGAACTAAATATCTCTTTCAACCAATCATCCACATGCCATATTCCAAGCATGTATGTGGGATCTCATGGAATAAACCAAGACAAAACCAAACTAGGGATTCCAAGGCTCAAACCACCTCAAACCTCAACAACAGTGATTCCACCTCTACTGTAAGACATCACTAACACCAACTAGATCAGTATCTAACCAAGTTGTCTAAGGCTATAGGAACT
Organism: Pinus taeda; assembly: GCA_000404065.3. Taxonomy (NCBI): domain Eukaryota; kingdom Viridiplantae; phylum Streptophyta; class Pinopsida; order Pinales; family Pinaceae; genus Pinus; species Pinus taeda. The sequence continues at coordinate 26,324 of APFE030146302.1, forward strand.
AGTAACTTAACCCACATCCTTCTAGGGCTTCAGTCTGTTTATCCAACATGACTCTAGGGACTAGTAACTTAACCCGCTAAGGGTTCGAGATCATTTTTCCCAACTTGGGCTCCAAGACTAGTAATTCAATCCAAGTTGTTCCAGGGCTTCCAAATCGTTTGTTCTAACACATAACCATATGGAACATGAGAACCAACCAGAAAACAAACAGGTAAAAAAAACCACAGCACCATTTCTATCAAGGAAATGGAAAGGAAGGGCTAAAGCAACTATCAATGCAGGCAAATATCCACATCAATGATAGCACATAACAAACAAATCACATACATATACCATGCACACCAAAATCAACAAGGAAATCACACATGAAACATGCTACCTACAAAGAAATCCAACTATAATTGTTGATGCAATTGTTCCCTTACGCTTTCATGTTTTCCTTTGAGTTCTTCCTCCAATTCCAATTGAATACTATAATGCTCCAAGCAAGCTATAAGAATTCTCCAAGATTTCTCTATGTGTGCGAGAGTATGAGATAATGAGAGAATTGAAGAGAGCTCCAAAAATGAACTCACAAAAGGTTGTGAACTGATCCTCTAAAACCTTTTATCATTGAGGCCTCTAATTTCTTCATTTTCCTTAATTTCTCCTTCAATTTATCTCTCATGCAAATTTTTGTCTCTTCACCTCCCTTTTCTCCTATTTTCCTTCATTCCATAAGTAAAATACCAATTATTGCCACTCTACCTTTGCCAATTCCTTTTGCAATTTCCATAGCCATAAATTAATCACAAGTGATACCCATCACTATGTTTTGTCCAAAATTTAGCTTGGAATACATATCCCATGACCTTGGTTTTATTTTATTTACATGGAAAATAAAATAGGGGCTATTACAAACTCCTCCCCCTTGGGGGAACACCGTCCTCAGTGCTCTATGACACCTATAACCAGAAAAACATTGAAAACAAAACATACTTCCCATGGAGCTTTATAACATAGCTTGATGCTGTATATACAATGAACACCAATTATAAACCATGACCAACATAACATAAATGGCGATCATACTAGTTGTTGGTGATTTATAATACAACTCATTGCAGTATCTACAACAACATCCATATACCAAAATCTCATTTTCTTGAACCAACAAATAATGAAGGATATAAAGCCTCCTTCTGATCAACCATATCCCATGTAGCTTCATCGAGCCCAAAGTGCTTCCACTTCACTTTAACTTGCTTGATTGCTTAGTTTTATAGTTTAAGCTATTTATGTTGCAATATGCATTGTGCTTCTAGCTAGAATTCTCCCTTTGGTTTCGATTCTAATATATGCTAGCCAATAACATGATCAACATCCTAGACAGACTTATTAAGAAATGAAACATCGAGAAAATCATGGACTTTCACTGCCAGAGGTAGTGCAAGTCTATAAGCCACTGGTCCAATCCTTTAAAGGATCTCAAAGGATTTCATCTTGGCACATGACCCAGTCCTCAAGGAGCTCCACTTGAGCTTGATGCAAAAATACACATCTCCCAAAACCTGAAACTCCTTAAATACCATGTGTTGATATGCATAACTCTTTTGTTTATCTTGTGCTAAATTTAGATTCCTTTTATTAACCTGCATTCATTGTTCCATCGCCAACATATCTCTTCTAGTAAATACCCTATTCATTATGTTGCTCCAACTGATAGGAGTATTACAACTCCACCCATAAAGCGTCTCAAATGGACTTGTCTTCATGGACTCTTCATATCCATTGTTATATGAAAACCCTACTAGTGGAAGATACTCTTCCCACTTCCACTACCAATGCATGACATTCATCCTCAACATATCCTCAAGAATCCTATTAACCACATATAGTGACATGTTAATCCCATGAATGATTTTACCTTATCAACATTTCTAGGAGTTTCCCACTCCATGATAGCTTCGATATTTTTCGAGTCCACTGCTATACCTTCCTTGGAAACAACATGTCCCAGGTAATGAATTTTTTCCTGGAAGAAACAACACTTACTAATCTTGGAATAAAATTGATTCTCTCTCAGCAATATTAACATTTTTTCCATGTGTTCTGCATGCTTATCCCCATTCTTACAATATATCAATACGTCATCAATGAATACTATCACAAACATTTCTAGATATGAACATAACACACTATTTATCGAACACAACAAAATAGCTAGAGAATTAGTAAGACCAAAAGGAACTACTACAAACTCATAATGCCCATACCTGGTATAAAATATAGTTTTGTAGATGTCCTCTTCTTTGATGTGTAATTTCTGATATCACAATCCCAAGCAATTCTTCAAGAATAATGCTCCTTGTTATCGGGAAATATAGTGTCTATGCAGAGCTGCTAGTCCCACTAAAAGAAGTAGCTATCTTAGAAACAAACAGATTAAAGTTACTTTCATTTTCCTTTATGAGAAGTAGATAGGAGAGGAGAAAAGAATACCAACCTCAATGTTTCGCTCGATTCCTTGTTTTTTCCTTCTCCTCTCTTGACAGGTCTTTTCCACTCCGCCTCAAAGAGTACCTGTAAATTTAAAGCAGCATAATACCTTCAAAGTGTAGAGATCTACAATTGTAAACAATATAGGACCAGATATATATTGACCACACAAATGCATATATCATCAAACATACAATAATATGGAGGAAAACTTGAATAGCTTTAATGATATAAAGATTAGAAGAGAGGATTACAACCCATTAATATAACCCAACATCATCCTCCTAGCATGAAAGCCCTTCTTCACCTTGTAAAAATATTATATCACCCAACACTATGATCTTCCACCAGGAAACCAACAACACTTCATTACAAGATGCAAGATTCTATCCTTTGGATCTCTGGGATGACGGATCCATATATAGATGATTGCAGGGGGGTGAGTCAGCTTCTGGGAATTTGATTAGTGTCTTCTCTTTGATAGTCGTTGATTCGACTTGGAGATTGATGATCTCTTACGCATCCCTGGGCGAATTCAGAGAGGCAAGTGTCACAAGAGAAGTTTCTGGAAGATTCCATGATCATCCACGTTGCAAACTTTCTCTGCCATTTGTCCACTCTCGCCCATCACCCCCTACAGAAGGGGTTTCCAATATGCATCACACTTTTTTCACTAAGAAGATGAGATGCATCACACCCTTAGAACTCGGCACTCTGTATGGTCTAGTTTGGACCAGTTCTGAGTAGTTTCCTATGGAGAACTTCTGGGAGACGATGTAATCAGCTGACCTTGTTCCTTTAGGGCATGAAACAACACTTTTAGGGACTTAGGATCCCTTGGCTTATGGACATATGTGATTGGACTTGCAGTGCCCAAATACGTCTATAACAGTTGCGCCCTAAAGCATGAGGTCAAAAATCTTTTGATGTCGAGTGAAATGCTTTATCATGAGGATCCAAGGTTTTTCAAACTGGAAGTCGACCTATAATAAGATACAATACGATACGTTATCTTCATAACATTTTCATGATCTAGCAGAGGCAGGCATTCCCATGCTCAACTTTATAAATTCATTTTCATGTACATAAGACAGACAACCGTCTGCGTGGTAGACTAGTGATTCTGGTAGATCCGTCATCCTTTGATTCAGATTATCATCTATGCAACAATGATGTACATTGGATGTCTTTATTTTCCTGAATATATCGCAGCCCGGATGGATGAAACTAGATCCGGGCTCTTCAAACTTGTCCAATCTTCATCCGAAGTACAAGTCGATCCATGTGAAAAATGTTATGGAGTTGAACATGGAAAGACATCGCCTGATTACTAGCCAATGATGTAAGCTCTTGACAAGCACGAGAGGAATCACTGGTAATGATGATGACCCTCAAGGTACTACATTACAATTCGCGTGGTGTGAAAATGTGGCTTGGCATGGAACACCACGCAAAATCTTTCGGTCGAAGGCCATTGATGTAAACCTATCGCCGGAAGTGACAAACTTGCCATTGAGGCATGCAAGCTTCAAAGTACTGAAGGGGTTGTTCCTAGGTTGACTTCTAGGATAATGAGCTATCATTGACAAGAAGTAACCCATCGTAGGAGGGCCTTAATGAATCCAACATCTACGACACCGAACGGAGCAAATGATTTTGTGGAGGTGAAAACGATCGGATGATACAGGGTTCAAGGTGGCGGTCATGAAAGAATGAAGCGTGAAGGTATTGCAGCGAGTGAGACACAGGCTGGGTTGGTGAATTCTCTGATCAACTTCTCTTGAACATATCAGCGACACTGAAATGGATTTGTAGCATTAACCCCAAGGATGGATGGTACAATGGACCAATGGTAATATGACCGGTGACGGAATAACCCAACCTGACTCGATCATGGTGATGGAGTGAAAGTGTCATGTTCAAGAGCGACTCGCTACCAATAAAGTTTCTTCAAGTTTTCCTCCCAATTTTCCCCAGTCATTGTTGACCACTACCTCTTTATTTTTATCAAGCTTGACGAGGATAACATATGCTTGTTCTATATTTTCCCTTCGGGAAAACCCATCGCTATGTTTTAACAAGCCTAGCGACACTGAAACTCGTTGTTGTCTCTGTGGACAAGTTTGTCGCTATTGGTTTTAACGAGTTTAACGACAAAGACAACTCGGTCCTTTTTCAATTTTAGAGAGTCTAAAAAGGGATGGAAAGGAAACTCCATTAATCCTTTTTCATCATATAATCCCTTAAGTCCGAAAAATTATAAAATAATATGAAAGGGATGAATTTTTGATAGTTTTAACGAGCCGAACAAGACAAGCACTCGATCTTTTTGTGTAATAATCCCTTAGGTGTAAAAATATTAAAATCTAGAGGAGGGATAACACTCCCGGTAGCTTTAATGAGCTAGAGAGGGCATCTGATCGGTAATATTTTCACATTTTATGAGTCATATGAAAAGAGCTTAAAGGAGATTCATCTTTGAGGAACGAGTGATATTTTCGAGTAGCTACTGATTCTAGGTAAGGTTTGGAATTTTCCAATCACGACAGTGTCACAAGGATGGCCAACAGAATCACTCTTCGCAGCTATTCCTCAAAAGGGTAAACAATCAAATGGAGGCGTATGATCGGCTAAACAGAGTGGAGGTGATGGCAGGTACACGACCAGGGCTCAGAAGCTGATGATAATGCATTCACAAAGGTTATTTACCGAAGGTTGGTTCATTTTTTAATGAGCTTAAACTCTGGGGGAACATTTGCTCATTGTTTAGGTTTAATTTTTAACGAGCTTGAACTTCGCATAAAAACTGCTCGTGCCAGTCATATAATAAGGATGTCTCACCGATAGGTTCAATTTTTAAGGAGCTTGAACCATTTGAAACTTTGCTCCACTACCTTTCATATGCAAGCTAGGAATGACCAACTACTGTCCTAGGGGTTAATTAACTAATAAGGTTAGGGTGGAAAACTCTTCCTTTACTTTGTTGGTGCCATTCAGCTCCTTCAAAGGGGAATGGTCGATCCAACCAATCACTCGACCTAAGCAGTTGAAGTCAACAAAACTATGGGGTTAGCGTTACGCTGGCCGCTTTTCACTTGCGTGCAAAAGGTTTGCATGCCCCCAAGTATAGCGAAGTAGAGTTTCCAGGTTACCCTTCAATTTGCAGACAAAACAATTTTTTTATCGGGAAAGGCCTACCTTCTAACAGAGGTATCTTATTCCAATATAACCCCATTTTCCTATGGATGTGCGTGTCATACTAGTCATATTCCTACATCGAAACCTACCATATACCTGAATTTTTCCTGCCGAGGCAGACCAGAGTGCATGCCCCCTAGGTTTTAGTCATGGCCACTGAATTACTTGCGTTCTTCAAGTGGACAGACTGGATATTGATGAGACATTCCTTGAGTGAAAAGACCAATTAGGGATGACATTTGACTATTATCTATGTGTGAGATGCGGAATGAAAGTTGGTCTACGAGCTGGACCACTCGGCCTTCATTCATAAAACACATTACTCGAAAGAGTGAGGAGACAATGGCTCCCATGCTATAAATATAGTCGCACCCAAGGAGCAGATTATAATCTAAAGGTCCTTGGACTACCATTACATTCAGATCCATGGTTTTCCCTCTCAAAGTTATAGGCAAACTCGGAAGGATCCCTAATGATCGACTCGTTCCTTTTTCGAAGCCTATTAGATTTCGCATCTCAAGAAGAAGTGATGGCGAACCAAGTGCTTTCCAAGTAGTTGAGGAAAGGATACTCATAGAAGCCCTTTCATCTAGGATGGTACTGACCATGACCATTCTGTAGGCTTGTACAATGATTCAGAGTGGTACATTAGATGGTAAATGACGACTGCCTAGTAGATTCCAATCGAAGGAAATGACTAGGTTGCTCAGAGGTGGGACCAAATAAACAGCCGTATATGACCCTGACAAACTTCATTCCTGTGGTAAAGGAATGGGTAGATTGCCCCCATTTTCATTAGAGTCTGCGTTTATGAAAGGAATTTGAACGATGTCGTTCTCATTCTCTTCGGAGACTGTATCATTTGAAGATGAACCTTCTGAAGACAAGACCGGGTCGACTGCCACCTCAACCTTTTGACTTTCGTCTATTATGGATTCGGATGCTTTATCTTCAATGGTAGATGCTTCGAATGACCAGAAAGTTGTGTCGGTCGGATTTTCAACTAGCGATGGACTTGGAAAGAGTTTCTTGTACCCAGGAGAAAGCCGTAGCAGTGAAGCATGATAGTTATCCAAGACTCTTTTAGCTTCATCTAGGAAGGGACAACGGTGGACACCATGATTGCCTTCACACAGTTTGCAAGGAAATTTACATTTTCCTTTCTGTCAAGAGACTTCATTTTAGCTAGTTGACGGTGTACTCTCAACATGATCGTCAGAGGTTCATGACACTGGATTGTGCAAAATGAGGAGACCAATCCCTTAAGATCTGAGGGATGCAAGGAGAATCTCGATGATAGTGGTCTCTTTTGCAAATGACACATGGAGATTTAGGTTTTGGAGGTGTAGTGTGTGGATTCTAGCTAGATGGTGCACAATTGCCCTTTTTCACTTTTGGCTCCTTCTTCTTTTTCTCCTTCCCTTTATTCTTCTTCTCAGTTACTTAGTTTTTAGCTTTACCAACTTCACCAAGCAAAGAGGAAAGAGGGGAGGGAGCATCAAGTGAAGTAGAAGGTTGGGGGGTAACTCTAGTATCATCTAGTTGCTAACTTGATTGCTCAGGAATTACGGTTGTTTGAATGGCAGAAGTCGAGAAGAGCCATATTGGCAAGCCGATTATCAGTCCTGGGAGGGACAATGTGGCCCTATGAGGTGCACCAACATTTCCCCAAGAGGAGAAAGTACTAGGATTTCCCTCAAGGGGAAATCCTTGGTTGGTGGACTCCATTTTTCTCAACCTAAGACCAATGAGGGAATAGCGATGTTATTCTGATTAAAATAAATGTTAGACGCTTTGACACAACTTGCTTTTTCAATTTTTAAGAGTCGAGAAAAAGCTAAAGATGACTCTAGTCGCCTTCAATATTTAATGAGCCTGAAGTGAAGTGCTCAGATGGACCTTTTCCTTTAAGGAGTCTAAAAAGGAACAAAGGGGACTACTCTAGAAATCTAGACAGAGGGATTACCAAAACAATCGCAAAACTGCAGAATACTTTTTACGGTGCGGCAGTCAATCTTCCTGAATGTTGTGTTCAGTGCATTGCGATCGATAGGGTGGTAGACACGGCTTCCTAAGGATAAAGGATATATCCTATTGTGGTCTCCCAATATATATTCGACGGTACGTGGAAGCATAAGTCTGTAATGGCACTTATCATCTCAAAGAGGAGGAATCACCCAACCTACGATGAAAGAGATAGTTACTAGGCTTTAGGACGCTGAAATACATCTCTAGCCTAGACTTCTAAATGTTGTGCGTTAGGTCCCAAAGCATTTTTATGTTCATTGAATTTATTATACAGTTGATCTTTCTTAAGAAGTTTGCCTTTCAGGTTCACCGCGTGATGTAGATATACAATTCCTAAAATGCAATTTAAGATGATAAACAATCGTTTATTCTTCTTTCTGCAATGAAAATCCTAGCTACTAAGGAAAGAGAAGTGGAATTCTTTCAACATAGAGCAGAGAGCACACACTAGATGCACTATCCTGAATCAAAATAAACAAGCAGTCTAAATGCAAATGCACGTGCATGTATTTTTTTCTACTTTCTCAATGTAAGTACAAATTTGAATCGTTTCAAGTGACAGTACTAATGATTTTTTCTTCAAAAGACCAAAGGAAGATAATGATGACATTTTGTGATTTTGAATTGAAAATTTCTTTCGTCACTCGAAAAACCATTTGTTCGAATCAAATACAAGAGTAACAGTGTAATCGACCATCAAGAACAATAGAATTCTTTTCTTTGACTGAAAATGACATTTGCGACACTTCCAAATCAAAAGACGACAGTTTGATTATGCTACTTCTTTGTAAAAGAGAACCGTAAATGGCGAACAATACATAAAAAAAACATTTGCAATTCCTTGTACTATGGAGGCTAAATCATGCAAAGGAAGCGAGTTTTCACAAAGGTACACTGATCACAGACATCAAAACTCCTAAATAAAGCTGAAGAGAGTGAAAAAAAACCAAAATCTAGAAGTAGAAGAGGTCTTACTGATCATCGCGCGTGTGACATAGGGAAAGAGTGATGCATCTCACCTACTGCACATGGGAGGTGTGATGCATCTAGGTTCCCAAGAGGAGAAGGTGTGATGGTCCAGGGACGAGACTTCAACTTGGTTCTGGGTCAATGTTTGCAGCTTAGTTCAGGAATTTAGGCTGAGCTAATGATAGTCAGTAAATACAAATCACTGGGGCTGATCTAATGAGGCTACTTGAGCCACCACCAGGGAAATTAGGATGTTTGAAAATTAATTGTTCAGTTTATAAACAAAACTTGGAGATAGACTGAAGCAGAATTGATCTACTTTGCACTTGCATAGAAAATGTAGTTCGAAGGCTAGCTGGCTTGACTTCGGGCTGCATCTTTAAGTTTATAAAGCAAACAAATATAGACAAGAAAACAAGCTATTCGTTCCCCAGTGGAGTCGTCATTTTGTTATTGGGAAATCTAGTGTCTATGCAGAGCTGCTAGTCCCACTAACATGGGTAGCTATCTTAGAAACAAATAGATTAAAGTTTATTTTGTTTTCCTTTATGAGAAGTATATAGGAGAGGAGAAAAGAATACCAACCTCAATCTTTCGCTTGGTTCCTTGCTTGTTCCTTATCCTCTCTGATAGGTCCTTGCCGCTCTTTCCTTGACCACTCCGCTTCAAAGAGTACATGTAAAGTTAAAGTAGCATAATACCTTCAAAGTGCAAAGATCTACAATCGTAAACAATATAGGACCAAATATATATTGACCACACAAAAGCATATACCATAAAAAATACAGGAATATGGAGGAAAACTTGAATAACTTTATTGATATAAAGATTAGAAGAGAGGATTACAAGCCATTGATCTGACCCAGCATCATCCTCCCAGCATGAAATCCCTTCTTCACCTCATAAAAATCTTAGATCACCCAACACTATGATCTTCCACCAGGAAACCAACAACACTTCCTTATAAGATACAATATTCCAACCTTTGGATCTCTGGGATAAGGGATCAATATATAGATGATTGCAGGGGGGTGAGTCAACTTCTGGGATTTTGATTAGTTTCTTCTCTCTGATATTTCTTGATTCCACTCGGAGATTGATGATCTCTTACTCATCCCTAGGCGAATTTAGAGAGGCAAGTGTCACAGGAGAAGTTTATGGAAGATTCCATGAGCATCCACCTTGCAAACTGTCTCTGCCATTTGTCCACTCTCACCCACCACACCCTACAAAAGGTGTTTCTAGTATGCATTGCACTTTTTGCACTGTCCAGGTGAGATGCATCACACCCTTAGCACTGAGCACTTTGTATGGTCTAGTTTTGACCAGTTCTGAGCAGTTTTCTATGGAGAACTTCTGGGAGATGATGTAATTAGCTGAACTTGTTCCTTTAGGGCATGAAACAACACTTTCAGGGACTTAGAAGCCCTTGTTTCATGGACATATGTGATTGGGTTTCAGTGCCCAAATATTTCTATAACACTCCTCCCTTCAGCTAATCAAACAAATCATCAATCTGTGACAAAGGATACCCATTCTTGATCGTTACATTATTCAAATGCCTATAATAAATGCACAACCTAAGAGTATCATCCTTCTTCTTTAAAAACAACACTAGTCGGCAACCCCAAGAATGCACAATTGGACTTATGTATCATTTATCAAGCATTTCCTTAAACTGTAACTTCAATTCCACTAAATTTGGCATGCTCAAACTGTACGGTTCCTTCGATGCTAATGCTTCTCCCGACATCAACTTAGTAGAAATGTCCACTTTCCTATGAGGAGGAAATTTTGAAATCACTATAGGAAACACATCCTAAAACTACAACAAAAGCATATACTTTTTCAGAATTTATTGTCCCCCACATGCTTTCCTTTGCCACTAGAAATATGAAGTATATACAATGCACATCTTTTCCTCCTACCTAGATTTTCTTTCATAGCTATAACCATTGTCATTGATGTAGGATTCTTCTTTCCCTATAAGATTCTCATTTCTCCATCATCATCCAAGCATTCAATAGCCTTATCATAGAAATCCAATTTAATTCTATGAAGGTACAACCAATCCATGGCCAAAAGCATGTTGTATGATCATAATGGAAGCACATTCAGATGTGATGATGTAGGCATACCACTCAATTCAAATTCATAAGATCTCACCCAATGATGAACTCTCTTCTTGGTCCCTGTAGCCAACTACATCAACCAAGGTTCTACAAGCACTTCTTAATTCAAGTCACACTTAACAACTAGGTTAGGACTGACATAGTTATAATTAGATCTAGGATCAATCAAAATAATAACAACTTGATCACAAATATTACTTCCCATATCAATAATAGGTGCTTGATGATCAACTTTCCTATTATCAAATGCTTCCCAAATCTGAGGAATGCTCTACCCAACATCCCCCACCGTATGTTCTTTTTAAGCACCGTAAATTTGAGGTGTGCCACCCTAATGTTGTGGACAATATCTTCTGCGATGATCCTTTCCACAAATCTAACACTACAAAGACTTCCTACTATCACCCTTGTTCTACTACTCAGACTGAAATCCCTGTCCTCTGTCAACAGCATAAAACTTCTTGTACGACATTGCATTCTCCTTGTTACCTACATCCTGAGGTCTTCCTCACTTCTTATCCTACCTTCCTTTAGTCTTGTCATTACCTTTCCAACCCTACTATTGATGGTCCTGGAAATCCATTATCCAAGGGGTAACCCTAATGTGAAGTCCCATTTAGCCCTCACACAATTTGGAGTAGGATCCTAATATGGAATATCCATCTGGTTCCCAGTTATCTAAGAGATATACCTTCACACTAACTTTCAATAAGAAAGAGGAGTGCACATGCGCCTTCGAAAATAAAATGGGGTATGGCTAGTGAGTATTCGATCATATGTGTTTTTGAGTTATTTCACTGTGGAGGGGAGGATAAGCGAGCCTATAAGAGAGAGGTAGTATTACCACCCTAGTAAAGACACACATGAATAAGAAGGGTTTGCGCAACATAAAGCAAAATAGTCCAAAGAGATGCAATGGTCATTGAAACCAATATAATAAGGAATATTTTTCTAATATCTAGTGGAATAGTCCATGAGGATGTGACAATGATAATAGAAATCAAAACACATTCTCAATATGGTAAGTAACAAAATAACCGAAATAGTTCAACTACTTTAGTAAAGATGAAAGAAAACATGAATTACAAAAATTCACAGAATATTCTTACAAATATCCATAATCCATGCATGAATAATTTGGTGACCTTAAAGGCTTTTGTTACTAAGTAAAATTTCCAAGACATATGCACAATAAACATCACTAGCTCCAATAGTGGAGTGTTGGAGCCACTCATTGCTCCTCAAAAGAAATTACATGTCCCTCTAATGCCTTGTGGGAGGAGCCAATGTGAAAAGTCCTTTCCTGATAAAATGACGGAGTATATATAAACAAGTGGCACTGCTTCCGTTTCTTTATAAATATTTGACTACCCTAATTATGGTTCAACATCTTATGAGTTTTCAACTTACATGACTTTTTATATTCCACATGTTTCCTTTGGAATTCCACCTTACAATACATTTTGAATAATATTTACATGATCCACAATGACAATGTGACATATGAAAAATCATAAAATGAATTGACATGAAACTGCTTGGCCCATTCTTCAAAAAATCTACTTCCATCTTTCTCTCTCTCTCTTTCTACCCTTGAGCTCTATCTCTATCTCCCTCTCTTTATCTTCTCTATCTCTCACTCCGTCAGCCTCTTCCCCTCTCTCATTAACTTCCACCCAACGTCATCTCTATATCTCTCACTCTTCTTCTCTCTTCCTCCACTCTCTCCAAATCTCACTCTATCCCCCTCACTCTTTCCCCCTCTCCAATTTCCTTTCACCCCATGTACCTCTATATATCTCACTCTTCCTCTCTCCTTCTCCTCTACTCTCTCCAAATATCCCTCTTTGCCCCTCACACTCTCATTCACTCATTAAATCCAACTCATTTTCCTACATTTTATCCTTTTACACTGTTGGGCGATTTAGTTGTCTGCTAAATCCCTATCATTTAATTTATCAATCTGGGGAATCGTAAACTCAGAAGAAAACCAATATATATGCGACCTTAGATGAAATAGGTGTAAGAATTTTGTTTAGAATGGAAATGCATATTACAAATCTAAACTATCATATCTATTCTATGAAAGCATAAAAATAATGTTTGATCAATGGAATTATTTTACTTTAGAAGATAGAGAAGAGTCTCTTGTTCAATAGTCCTGGTTGTTCTTCTACCATCTTTCTATAATAACATTGCCAAACACCTAAGAAAGCAGGAAACAAAGCATGTAAATGAAAGCAAGTAAATATTGCTTCCAATTCAATTCTTAGCTTATGGAGAAGAGTCTCCTAACTTAGGAGGACTTGATCTCTAGATACTGAAAGGGAATCAATATTCACATAAATGTATTCTAGGAAAGCATATGAGAAAGTAAATCTTATTTCAATTTAATCTAGCTCATGAAGAAGGGACTCCTAACTTAGGAGTTCCTGGTTTTCCTTCTCACATCAAAACTAGCTATTGAAAGGAGATCAATCTTCACACAACAAAACATGGCCACAACATGAATTCATACTAAAAATTATCTACAAGTATTTACAAGGAAGAAATAAGATGAACATCATAATTAAGATTAGTATATTCACAACATTACTTTACAACAAAGTGCACTTATCTTAGTATGGGGATCCTTCCATTCCTCAATGAGCACACATGAGCAACTATCACACCTTAAGAATCAAACAACACTCATAACTCATGATTTGGAGAGAATGATATTATTCATGTTGAATGAACAATCATAAATTTGGTGCTAATGAATAACTGATAATTGTTTTCTCTCCCTCCTCCTCCTTAACATGATTTGGAGGATGCTCCTCTTATTTATACATGAATTAGGGATATCTACTCAATAAATGTAGATCCCTTAAATATCTACTAGACCCACACTTGTCTCAACTTATCCCTAAATACTAGATATAAATCCCATGACACATCAAAATCTCCATGATCTTCCTCCTTGGAATATGGTCCACCTCTTAAGTTGAAATTCGAATTTTTGGGAGGCCACATAAGGGTGCCTTGGAAGCTTCCAAATGATCTACACATGTCATCAAACTCAAGCCACTTTTAGGTATAAGCAAATACATGTTATTTCTCTAACTTTTAATCATAAATTCACTCTAAATACATGAAATTAATAACTTTGGAAAATGAAAATATAAACTCATATGGTAATGGAAATATAGGGTTATGTAATGCTAATATGGTGAAATAAGATGACAAAATGAGGATGAAAGGTGAAAATGGAGTGAAAATTGAGGTCAATTTGGCGGCCCAACATACACCATCTTCAAATTCATTATGTAAGTAGATCTAATTATTCCTCCTAGTTTTGCATGACACTAACGAGCCATGTAATACCATCTTTATCTTTCACTCACCCTAAGTTATTTTCAAACTAAAACCATCCTAGATCCATCTTCACTCTGGATGTACGAAACGTCTAGATGGAAACGTTGTTTGCACCTCAAGAGATTGAGACTGAAAAGTGGTTAGCATATTGATATTAGAGTGAAAAGAGGCCCTTCTTGGTGCTTGGTAAATCATCAATCAAGATGAATCTAGATCGATTGTTAATTATAATTATAATTATAAATATGAATTAATTTAGTTTTAATTGTAATTTTTATGTTATTTTATGAGTCAAAATATTTGATTAATAAGCATAATTATTATTGTATTTTATTTTTATTTTTATTTAATGAAGTTAACTAACGGTCAAAAATGTTATTTCGAACAAACATGACATTGCATCCTCTCTTCCATAGTTGGGTAGACAAGAGCCTCTCCGCAAAAAATAAAATTAAGTATAGAATATATTTTCTTAAAGTTATAAAAATTTCAGACATAAGAGGTTTGCAACTTTCATTGGATTTGAGCTTTTCTTTCATGACAATTATCATGTAATTTAAGACAAAAATGAATATAAAATTAATACTTACTTACTTTTTTTTGGTTATTTTTCTTTTAATATAATAAATATATTTTAATTTTAATATTACAACCTAACTAAACACTAAATTAATGTATGAGACCTTGTTTATGGAACAATGAATCTGTATTCCAATAGACATTGATTATATATTGTCTAGTCTATATACCCTGCCCCTTAAATTCTAATATGTAACCTCCAAGGAAGAATCAAATGTTCATACTAGTAATACACTATATATGATGGTTATTATTCACTTATTTATTGTTACATTTTATTCAATTTATTTTCATTGTTATTACATATTATGTCTTTACCTTTTTTTCCTATTAAAAAAAGTGGCATCATCCATGGGTTTTGAACTAGTGATTTTAACACCAAAAAAATTGTTAACAATACACAATACTATTATTTATTCAAAAACCCAACTATACATTTCTCCTTATCATGATGACATTTTAACATCTCTAATATCAATAATTTGATTGGTAGAATGGAAGCAAGCTAGAGATTTAGAAAAACAAAATATTAACATTTTTTTTGGTAATATACAATCTTCCAATTTAATTTATTTATGTTAACTTTTTTGTAATCCTGAAAAACCTTAAAATGTATTATGTACACAAAAATATATCATAAAATATCAAAGTTTCTTAATCTATTTAGTTTTAGTGCAACTTTTTGGAAGATTTTCCAGGATTTTTCTTGTCTAATTTCTCTAAAATCTAGTAGGAATTTATTGAAATCACAAGTTTGAAGTTTGATGGGTCACTCCTGCACAATGGAAGTGCCCTAGGGGTTTTTGAAGGTGCTGAATGAATATATAAATAGTCAAAAAACAATTTATATAGCAAAAATCAAGATTTCACCTCAAATTTTTCCACCGATTATGGCACAGAAAAGTCCAAAAATTCACACGAAAAACAACTTTTTTTTAATTGTCTTAATTTAAATTTCACATAATTTGTATTAACCTATCATTAGACTTAATAAAATGATTTTCTTATATAATAATATTTAATACATTAGATATCATGGTTGTTGTCTTGTCAAGATAATTTGTAAGGCTTAGTGTAACGTGTGGCCTACGTGGCTATTTGACATGAATCCAACTAGAGCCAACTAGACAATTTCAAGGAGGTTTGTTATTTTTATTATTATTTAAATTACATTTTTTAATGTATAAATGAATTTAACACTCTAAAGAACTTATTAGCCATATCTATAGATTAAACAACTTAAATTCAAGCTTATGAATTCTATAAATTAAATCGATTAAACTCAAGTTTTTAGAAATATCTACTGCATTTTGATTAAAATTAAATAGAAAAAACTCCTTAAAAATACCATTTTGTCTATGCTACCTGATTTTTATGTTAAAATTACCAATTCAAAAATCATGAACAATCCTACCCACTTAATTATTT
>APFE030146302.1:43533-101120 GCA_000404065.3 Pinus taeda
AGTATTAAAAAGAAAAATATTGTTTTAATTAATAAATAAAATCTTTAATCTTAAAATTTACTGAGTATAAGATGCTTAAAAACAATAAAAATTAATTGAAAATTAAAAAATTAATAAACTATAATGAAATCTTATATTAGATATCATTTTGGGAATCAACTCGGTTAAGTAAGTTATTCATTTATGACCATTTCCATGAGAGGTAGTCGTAACTAACTAATTTCTCATGACTTTTGAATAGTCCACTTAGCATTCATTGCAATTCATTCATTTATGACCATTTCCGTGAGAAGTAGTCGTAACTAACTAATTTCTCATGACTTTTGAATAGTCAACTTAGCATTCATTGCATCGGGTGATGCTCACAGGGTGAAGAAGTGGGGTTGCAACTAGTGAATGGAATTAGGTAGCGTCAATCATCACTTCCGAGCCTTGCACCTGGTAACCAACCCCGGAGGCCAGCATCCCAAATCGCCTCTTATTTCTTAATTAATAATAATATAAACAATAAAAAAAATAATAGATAAAAATCTTTTAAACTCAAACTTTTGTGGTTTGGGTGGACTTGAAAGCACTCATAATTAAAATAAAAAATATTTAATTTAATAAAAAATAAAATAAAAATTTAATTTAAAATTCTAAATAATAAACCTTTCTTACCAAAAACATTCCCAAGAAATCCTATTTTTTCACAGTCCGAGATAAAAATATGTTTGTTCTCCTACAAGATATTTATATTCTTATTTAGAATTGTCTTAAAAAAATCTTATAAAATTATAATAAATATCATTAATAATAATATAATATCTTAATGAGGATTTATATTTATAATCCAAAAGTCTTGGATTACTTCACGTACGAGACATAAAATGTGTTTCATTATCACCGTAACAAATATATTTATATTTATATAACTTGCGTTTGGTTTTGGATTGTGTTATAACACGAGGTTAAAAAATATTAATTAATTAACTTATTACAAAATAAAAAAAATTGTTGGATATGGAGGCCACGATTTCACCCTAATGGCCCTTTCTTACCGAAATTGGGTCATTTTTTGAAGACACAGTCAAAGGGTGGGATATGTTGGAATTTCGTAAACCTATAAAACACGGTTTTCTATTATTCCAACATGCCTCGGTGAGACTGCGTTTTTATCCAGTGGGACTGAGGAAGTGCAAACAGTTTTTAAGTTGGGTGTATATAGAAATATAACACTAGGGCAAGGACTAGCAGTGTCATGCTCCCAGGTCAGCGGTAGTCTTTTAACCGCTCTCGGCGAGGTGCGACATCACTGAACACTTTCTTTTCACCAATACTTGTGCTCATGGACTACGCCTATCCACTTATTCCTACCTAGCTTGTGATTGTCAACCAAGTATTATTATGTTATCCTTTATACCAATGAACACCCATACACATTCATTATCAATAGCAATTATAAACGAGAACACAATTGCACAGTATAAAGGGAGGGGCAACTCCCTGAACAATGAGTGTGCCCAGCAATATATTATTCAACAGTTTACAATGTACAAGTATACTTGGTGAGTCCAAGTTCCATACTTAGTCAATTTCACAATCAAGGCAAAACTCGGTTGCCTTCTTTTGTTTAACCTTTGTGCACTCTTGCACGATGGGCGGGCGCTCACCCGAGCCACCAAGACACCCACGCTAAGACTCAGCACAAACGGGCGCTACACGTTCACTGTGCACGCCTCAACCGACCTCCGGGAACACCTTGCCCAACACCTTCACCCAACTCCAAGTGCGTCCTCACACCGGGCGGCTAAACCAAGATCGACGCATGAGAAGTGCGCCTTTACTTCTCTTGTTTTTGTGCACTACACTGCGCACTCCAACTCTTGTGCGAAGACGTGTGTTGATCGAATGACTCCAAGCATTCAACGCTCCCATAATATATATCCATTGTAAGTTCGGGTGGGGGCTTTCCCAGCCGACCACCTAACACTATGTGCACACCCCTCTCCAACGCCAAATGCCCCATGAACATGTCGGCCCTCCTTCCCATCGTGGGTCGGCCTCCATAGATCGCATATGTTTCGTCGCAAGTTCATCGCATATGTGTCGCGCCTCCGTCACATGACCGTCAGACATCGCAACTCGTCCTCCCAACTGTGTGCTTGTCCGTCGCCCAAATGCGTCACACAACTGGGTAGAACCTCAGGACGTTACACCCTCCTCCACCTGAAATCGTTGTCGTCCTCGACAACATATCATCCTGGTATCTATCCACCAAGATCATCAGTATACATGATGTCAACTCCTCCACATACTGCCAGCATCCCTGCAACATATGTAGAACTCCATCTCCTCCATGTCTCGCCTTGGCAACCATACGTAACCAAGATAACCATACCAAGGTATACACCCCATCGGTATATCATACATCATATATCCTCTCAATCCATGATCATCGACCCCTCTGTCACAATCTCCACATGCTGCTCCCCATCATGGAAGGTTGGTTCCTCCATCTCAAGCTACACGCTCACTGCAACATATCGTGTCAACCCCATCATGTGTCATCATGTGAACTACTGCCATGATACTCCCACAAGTGCTAACACATCTCTACCATGTGCTAACATCTCATCCCAATAGCAACATCAATCTGTACACTGGATCCCCTCATGACTCGAACTAGTTGGGTAGCTAATCCAAACATACGCCCAAACCACAAGAATGCACATTCTCTTATCACCATCAGTTGTGTCTCAAAACATCCTGTCACATCCTGAACTCATCAAGAATCTATCTCCATATAAGTGTAAACCATGCTCCGGTCCATGAAGTAGCCCTCATCTCGTCTGCAACATGTCATGATTCTTGATGCCAAGCCATCCCTGCACCATCTGTCATACCTGATCAACCTGCTTTAAGGACTCACTGCCATGAGCAGCTAACAATGAGCCCCATCTTCTTGTCCATCTAAGAAGATGTGGAGGGAGTAGAGCCTGAAGGCTCACCCTCACTAATCATCTCAATCCACCTGTCAGGATCCTCAATCTCCATCCTTTGTAGATAAGTGACCCGACCCTCCTCTCGGATATCCAGCCTCACATATGCCTCATCATCATCATCATTATCCTCGACTACTTCTAGCCTTCTTGACAAATCCAAGATACTATCTGAAAGTGTTCTGATGACCAATGACTGCTCGGTAAGCTTTGTCTCAACCATGGACAACCGCTTACTCATGTCATCCATCCGCTTCTCGTCCTCCATTTGCATCACTGCCAACTTACAATCAAGCCTTGTTACTCCAATGGTAGGCACACCAATGGGTACAACTTCCCTTCCATCGTAAACGTACAACTTCCTCAAATGTGGAACAATCATAGCATCAAACGCTTTCATGAATTCCATCCCCAGCACAACCTCATAGTCATCTATTCGCACTATAGTGAAGTCAACCTTCCCTATCCACTCACCAAGTGTTGTGTCCACCTTTTCAGCGACACCAAGAACTTCATCCAGAGGAGAATTCATTGTCTTCATTTGTGCCTTGATTGGTAAAAATTTCAGCCCAATCCTTCTCGCAGTATCTTCTCCCATGAAGTTGTGAGAAGCCCCACTATCCACCATAGTGAGTATATCAGCATCTCCAACTTTCATCCGAACATACTCCAACTTATTCCTCTCAGTATCGTTCCGAAAAATCACCTCTGTAGCAGTAGCAACACCAAGTATCTGCATCATCCCCACATAAGCTCCTTCATCCTTCGCATTAGATTGTGCAATCGCAGCCACTTTCGATTTAGAAGGACAATTCTTCACCGTATGTGGTCCAGCACATATCCAACACTCCAAGACATTCTTCGTCTTCGAAATATCATCTGATTTCGAAGCATCATCTTTGTTCTTATCTTTCGGCTTGTCGGACTTCTTCTTCCTATCATCAGAAGTCTCATCATAATGCTCCACCAACCTGTCCACAGCAGCAAAAGCTTCTTCAAGTGTTTTAATCCTCTGTCTCTTCACTTCATTACGTGCCCAAGGCTTCAATCCAATAATGAAATTGAACACCTTGTCCCTCTCCGCCATGTCAGGAAGTTCTAGGACCACACTTGCAAACTCCTGTGGATATGCCTGAAGGTTCCCTGTCTTCTTTATGAATTTTATCTTCATCCATGCTTCCCATGTCTCATCTTGAGGACTGAAATTGGCCTACAAATCTCCTTTCATTTCATCCCACAAAGTGATGTCACTAGCACTGCCATTGGCAATCTGGTCCATCTGTCTTCACCACCACATCTTAGCATCCTTTGTTAAGAAATGAGCAGCTACCTTGACATTTGTTTCATCATGAGATAGACCCAATTGTTCCATGTATTGCTCCATATCCCATAAAAAGTTTCCAAGAGTCCTTGCACTCCTTGTACCATCGAAATATTTCGGTTCCTTGACTTTCACATGAGGCACTCCTCCACCTGAGCCATGCCTCACAACCTTCATCAACAACGCAATCTCATCTCCAATGCTTCAACACCTGAACCTGTTCAACAACTCTGATACCAATTGTCACGCCCCCAGGCCAGTTGTAGTCTTCCAACCACTGTTGGCGAGGTGCGGCACCACCGAACACTTTCTTTTCACTAATACTTGTGCTCATGGACTATGCCTATCCACTTATTCCTACTTAGGTTGTGATTCTCAACCAAGTATTATTATGTTATCTTTTATACCAATGAACACCCATACACATTCATTATCAACAACAATTATAAACGAGAACACAATTGCACAGTATAAAGGGAGGAGTAACTCCCTGAACAATGAGTCTGCCGAACAATATATTATTCAACAGTTTACAATGTACAAGTATACTTGGCAAGTCAAAGTTCCATACTTAGTCAATTTTACAATCAAGGAAAAACTCGACTGTCTTCCTTCTTTTAACCTTTTTGCACTCTTGCACGATGGGCAGGCGCTCACCTGAGCAACCAAGACACCCATGCCAAGACTCAGCACAAACGGGTGCTACACATTCACCGTGCATGCCTCAACCGACCTCCGGGCAGACCTTGCCCAACACCTTCACCAAACTCCAAGTGCGTCCTCACACCGGGCGGCTAAACCAAGATCGGCGCATGAGAAGTCCGCCTTTACTTCTCTTGTTTCTGTACACTAGCCTGCGCACTCCAACTCTTGTGCGAAGATGTGTCATGATCGAATGACTCCAAGTGTTCAATGCTCCCATAATATATATCCATTGTAAGGTGGGGTGGGGGCTTGCCCCGCTGACCACCCAACACTATGTGCACACCCCTCTCCAATGCCAAACGCCACATGAACATGTCGGCCCTCCTTCCCATCGTGGGTCAGCCTCCACGCATATCGCCGAACGCTCAAGCTGTATATAAACGCCATCACTCTCCATAGATTTCATAACTTAGGTCACAAGTTCGTCGCATATGTGTCGGGCCTCCGTCGCATGACCGTGGCACATCACAACTCGTCCTCCCAACCATGCGCGTGCCCAGCTTGCCTGTCGCCCAAACGCGTCGCACAACCGGGTAGAACCTCACGATGTAACAAGCAGGGTCAAGAGATCCATGGCTTCCAACGGCGATTATAAAATGCATGGGCCCACACTATTTGGAGTGGATCTCACTGAACACCACATTAATTTGAGCCATGACGACTGCCCAGTAAAGGCATATTTAGGGGGAGAAACCCCCGCAAACAAGGAATTAGGGCATAGCCATGTGCCAGAGTTAATGGGTTCCACTTCCAACAGCAGAAGCCCCGCTCAGGGCTCTAAGGGCCTCGTCTTTCCTTGCCGCTATTGTTCAAAAAAGTTCTACAATTCTAAGGTAGTGCCAGGCCATCAGAATGCCCATAGGGTTGGAAAAACGAATCTTTTTCAGAATAGCCTGCAAACTGACAGCCTCCAGTATCCTGTTGTGGGGTAGCAACCTACTCATGCTCTCCTCAAAACGAATCCTTTTCAGAATAGTTTGTCAACTGACAGCTTTCAGTATCCAGTTCCAGGGCAGCAGCCTACTCATGCTCTCCTCAAAGCAGATCCTTTTCAGAATAGCCTACCAACTGAGAGATTTCAGTATCTTGTTGTAGGGAAGCAACCTACTCATCCTATCTTTACTTCCAATCGAAGACTTCCTCACAATTTTGAGTTGCAGAGAGTGGACTTGTCAAATAATTAGCTTCTCTTTGAGCAGATTGCACAAAACATTCACGTCAAATTGCCATCAGACTCTTTGTCCTCTGCGAAAAGGGTCAGAAATGAGATCGAATTGGGATTGAGGTATTTGCCTTTAGTGAAAAGGGCCAGAACCGAAGATCCTCCAGAGAAAAGTGCCCAAAATGAAGATTCTTAGTAGCACAATACAACACCTTGCCATATGGTTACCCCTAGTATAGAAGATGGCAAGCTTGACTTGTCTTTGCATCTTTGAGACACTGAAAATTCTATATTTTGTGAGTGGACTTTTGGACATTCTTTAGCTTCTTTCTGTTCAATTTTTTAGCTTGCATCCTATTACGCTGAGTGACCCTGAAATCTGTATAGTGCACTCTTTGTCATGATATGATTAGTGCACTTCACAACCATATTCATTATATTATTCCTAAACTAGGAAGACTGGCATGAAACTACGTTGTCCAGCGAAAACCTAAATTAGGGGCAGCGTTGGTATAATCACTTTAATTTATATGAGCCTTTCACCATCCCTTTTTAAGTGTCGATCTATGGGCACGTTTAGTATGCTGCCTAGATTTATTGATCTTTTTCCCTTCACATTTAAGTGTTTTTATTTCAGATGTGTATTAATAGAAGATCACTCTGAAAATTCCCTTTGTATATTAGCTTTGCTTTAAACCAATACAATTTCGTAAGTAATATGGAAATTGTTTATGGGATTTACTTTCATCAATTCGAGAAGGTAAACCATATGAGATTGGTGATTCTCAATTTTGTTAATAATTAATATGTTAATATGCCCTTCAACATGTATTTCAAAGTTCTTCATGTCATAACAATGGGTCATTTTGGAATTTTTATTTAAATAAATTTAAAATTTATTTTATATACTAAAATTTAATATTTTATTAAAATGTTATTTTGTTAATGGTATTTATTTAGTTAATGTGAAAATAATTTTTTCCTTTTTAATTTTGTTTAGAAAAATTAAATATATTTTATAATCCAATATAAAAATATTATAATATTTGTATTATTTATGTTTTAATTATGGTTGATTCCAATTTATGCCTAACTAAGTTGTGTTATTAGTACAATATGACTTTATTTGTTAAATAATATCTAACTATTATTTTACTAGTCATTTATATGTATGCAACCTTATTATATCAAGTAGTTTTATATGGATTTTAACACATCGTTAATGATTATCCTATAATTAAAAACATTAATTAAATTGTTTTTTAGATGCTTTTCTTTTACTAGCATTATTTTAACCAGGTAAGGCTTCATCATAGTATGCCATAACCCTAATAAAGTGTAGCTTGCAACCTAAATTACGAGGTTACTATATTGAACCACTTCCTTGATTCTCAAAACATATATCTCCTAAATTAAATTAGTGTACAAAAATCCACATGCATTTCCCATATCCCCATTCTTGAGGAATAACACCCAAAATTCATAGACTATAAACTATTTGAGAATAACCTATATTAAGCATCACCTAGCTCCCTACTTTACCTACTATGTGCCAACCTTTCATTATTATGCTAGTCACTTAAAATAACACACTATTAAAAAGTAATTTTGTTAGAAATAAGGAGACTTATGAAAATAAGATATTTACCTTTCAATGATTTTTACAATGAAAAAAAATAAATCTCCTACTTTTTCTTCTGGTAATTAAATAAATATATATATGTTCCTACATAGTTTCAGACTTTAATTCTAAATTTAGAAAACAAGAATTATGTTTATGGAAACATATATCACTTCTCATTTTTTGTCTTTGTAACCACCTCACCCCATATTTAACCACTTTAACTTACTCACCAGGTAAAAATTAGATGAGAGTTAGTACCTGAAACTCGATTTCCAAGATGCTCTTATGGAAAATGGGGTCCACATGCCCAAAAGTGACTGCAAACATGAAATGGCACATGATCACACTATTATTAGCTTAACTTGACCCAACACTAATTCTTTTTAGTTTCATTTCCTTAAAATTAATAGAACTTTCTATTTTTGGCAATTTTTCGGGCTCTAAACTTTCAAGGCCATTTCCAAGATGCACTTATGGAAAATGGGGTCCACATGCCCAAAACTCACTGCAAACATGCAATGACACATGATCATACTGTTATCAACCTAACTTGACCCAACACTAATTCTTTTTAGTTTAATTTCCTTAAAATTAATAGAAATTTCTATTTTTAGCAATTTTGCGGGCTCTAAACTTTCAAGGCCATTTTGAGGGACTAAGAGACAATTGGAGGGAAAATGAAGAGATCAAAGAAGTGCTAAAAATTTCTTCCCATATCTTTTACTCATCCTCCTCATGGCGATCTTCAAAACAAGGTATTATGATAGCGAAACATAGATCATATGCCTAAGTTACACCCCGAGGAAGTTGGAGGTTCAAATTACTCATTTATACAAACACTTTGCATACATAGTACGTGTAGGTTATAAATACATATCTATTCACTAACACAATAATCTCACTAGAGCATCATCAAGAAGGCTCTATGTCCTCTCCATATAGCTACAACAACATTTATTAGTCCACTCATTCAATAACCAATCATTCACTAAAAAATCCATACGAAGAGCCACAAATGGTACAGATCATATAGCCAACATATAGGCATAAAATAACCAATGTAGGAATCATAACAACTCAACTATAATATAACCAACACAATCATTACAAGTATATATGAATCATAGTAGAAGACTAACTCTTATTAATATATGAAATTACCAAATATATCTTTCAACCAATCATCCACATGCCATATTCCAATCATGTATGTGGGATCTTATGGAATAAACCAAGACAAAACCAAACTAGGGATTCCAAGGCTCAAACGACCTCAAACCTCAACAAAAGTGATTCCACCTCTCCTATCAGACATCACTAACACCAACCAGATTGGTATCTAACCAAGTTGTCTAAGGCTCTAGGAACTAGTAACTTAACCCACATCCTTCTAGGGCTTTAGTCTGTTTATCCAACATGACTCTAGGGACTAGTAACTTAACTCGCTAAGGGCTCAAGATCATTTTTCCCAACTTGGGCTCCAAGACTAGTAATTCAATGCAAGTTGTTCCAGGGCTTCCAAATCATTTGTTCTAACACACAACCATAAGGAACATGAGCACCAACCAGAAAATAGACAGGTAAAAAAAACCATAGCACCATGGCTATCAAGGAAATGGAAAGGAAGGGCTAAAGCAACTATCAATGTAGGAAAATATCCACACTAATGATAGCACATAACAAACAAATCACATACATATACCATGCACACCGAAATCAACAAGGAAATCACACATGAAACATGTTACCTAAAAAGAAATCCAACTATAATTGTTGATGCAATTGTTCCCTTACGCTTTCATTTTTTTCTTTGCCTTCTTATTCCAATTCCAAGCGAATACTATAGTTCTCCAAGCATGTTGTAAGAATTCTCGAAGATTTCTCTATGTGTGCGAGAGTATGACATAATGAGAGAATGGAAGAGAGCTCTAAAAATGAACTCAGAAAAGGATGTGAACTGATCCTCTAAATCCTTTTGTCATTGAGACCTCTATTTTCTTCATTTTCCTTCAATTTATCTCTCATGCAAATTTGTGTCTCTTCACCTCCCTTTTCTCCTATTTTCCTTCATTTCATAAGTAAAATACCAATTATTGCCACTCTACCTTGCCAATTCCTTTTCCAATTTCCGTAGCCATAAATTAATCACAAGTGATACCCATCATTATGTTTTATCCAAAATTTAGCTTAGAATACATGTCCCATGACCTTGGTTTTATTTTATTTACATGGAAAATAAAACAGGGGCTATAACAAACTCCTCCCCCTTGGGGGAACACCGTGCTTAGTGCTCTATAACACTTATAACCAGAAAACCATTGAAAGAAAAACATACTGCCCATGGAGCTTTATAAGATAGCTCGATGAAGTATATATAATGAACAATGATTATAAACCATGACCAACATAACATACATGACAATCATACTAGTTATTGGAGATTTATAATAAAACTCATTGCAGTATCTATAACAACATCCATATACCAAAATCTCATTTTCTTGAACCAACAAATAATGAAGCATATGAAGTCTCCTTCTGATCATCCATATCCCATGTAGCTTCGTCGAGCCCAAAGTGCTTCCACTTCACTTTAACTTGCTTGATTGTTCAATTTTGTAGTTTAAGTTATTTATGTTGCAATATGCATTGTGCTTCTAGATGGAATTATCCCTCTAGTTTCCATTGTAATACATGCCATTCAATAACACGATCAACATCCTAGACATACTTCTTAAGCAATGAAACATCGAGAAAATCATGGACTTTCACTACCAGAGGTAGTGCAAGTCTATAAGCGACTGGTCCAATCCTCTAAAGGATCTCAAAGGGTTTCATCTTGGCACATGACCCAATCCTCAAGGAGCTCCACTTGAGCTTGATGCAAAACTACACATCTCACCAAACCTGAAACTCCTTAAATACCATGTGTTGATATGCATAACTCTTCTGTCTGTCTTGTGCTACATTTAGATTCCTTTTGTTAACCTGCATTTATTGTTCCATTGCCAACATATCTCTTCCAGTAAATACCCTATTCATTATATTGCTCCAACTGATATGAGTATTGCAACTCCACCCATAAAGAGTCTCAAATAGACTTGTCTTCATGGACTCTTCATATCCATTGTTATATGAAAACCCTACCAGGAGAAGATACTCTTCCCATTTCCACTGCCAATGCATGACATTCATCCTCAAAATATCCTCAAGAATCCTATTAAACCTCTATATATGTCCATCTATCCATAGATGATAAGATGTGCTAAAGAACAACTCTATCCTAAAACCTGCAAACAACTCCTTCCAAAACCTCGAAGTGAACTTGGCATCTCTATTAGATATAATATTCTTAGCAGCACCATACAATATCACTATCTCCCAGATGAAAATATGAGCTAATAACAAGCTGAGTTTGTAGACTTAACTACAATGAAATGAGTTAGCTTACTTAACCTGTCAACCACAACCACAATGGAACCATGATTCTTCAATGTCCTTGGAAAACCTGTAATGAAGTCCATGGAAGTGATGTCCCATCCCCACTCTGGAATCAAAATACGATGTAATAAACAACTTGGATGCTTAAACTCTTCTCTTACCTATCAACAACCAAAACATCTACAATAAAATCGATCACCTCTTTCTTGACCCAAATATCACTTGACATTAAATTCGCTCAAGATAAGATTCTTGAGCTCACTATTGTCTGAAACATAATTCTTATTCTTAAATTTGACTAAGCCATCGGTTATGATGTGACATTCGTCATCCCTATCACATTCACCATGCTGCTATAACATGTGCTTCAACTGCTGATACATGTCATCATGTTTCCGTTCTCGCAAGATCCGCTCCTGCAAATATATCCCATACGAACTCACTGTTGCAATATCATTAACATGCACTCTTCTACTAAGAGAACTTACAACCCTGTTCTATTTTCCCTTAATGTACCTAATCTCAATGTCGAACTCACCGAGAGTATCCAACCATATTGCTTGCATGAAATATAGATTAGGCTTGTTAAACAAATACCTCAGCCCACTGTGATCATTCATCGAGACGAACTTCCTGTCAAGAATATAATGTCTCCACATCTTCAGTGCACGAACGATAGCTTCCAATTTGAGACCGTGAGTCACACGGTTCTACTCATGCTCATTCAACTTCCTTAACTCATAGAATACAACTTGTCCTTCTTGCATCAAGACTCCACGAAGTCCTCTCTTGCAAGCATATGCACATACCACAAACTCTTTTTTGGGATCTGCAATATTCAAAACTAGAGCATTAGTAATCAACTAATTCAACTACTCAGAACTAGCTACACTTTGCTCAGTCCATTCAAACTTCTTCCCTTTTCACTGCAAAGATGGAAGAGTATAGGAAATCCATGACAAGTTCTTGATGAACCTCCTATAATGACATGTTAATCCCATGAATGATTTTACCTCATCGACATTTCTAAGATTTTCCAACTCCATGATAGCTTAGATATTTTTCGGTTCCACTGCTATACCTTCCTTGGAAACAACATGTCCCCAGTAATGAATTTTTTCCTGAAAGAAGCAACACTTACTAATCATGGAATAAAATTGATTCTCTCTCAGCAATATTAACATTTTTGCCATGTGTACTGCATGCTCATCCTCATTCTTGGAATATATCAATATGTCATCAATGAATACTATCACAAACATTTCCAGATATGAACATAACACATTATTTATCAAACACAACAAAGTAGCTAGAGAATTAGAAAGACCAAAAGGAACTACTACAAACTCATAATGCCCATACCTGGTATAGAATACAGTTTTGTAGATGTCCTCTTCTTTGATGTGTAATTTATTATATGACGATCCCAAGTAATTCTTCAAGAACAATGCTCCTCCCTTCAGCTAATCAAACAAATCATTAATCTACGACAAAGGATACCCATTCTTGATCGTTACATTGTTCAACTGCTTATAATAAATGCACAACCTAAGACTATCATCCTTTTTCTTCAAAAACAACACTAGTCGGCCACCCCAAGATGGCACACTTGGGCTTGTGTATCATTTATCAAGCATTTCCTTAAGCTGCAACTTCAATTCCACTAAATTTGGCATGCTCAAATTGTACGATTCCTTTGATGCTAGTGCTTCTCCCAACATCAAATTAGTAGAAATGTCCACTTTCCTATGAGGAGAAAAATTTTGAAATCACTATAGGAAACACATCCTGAAACTACAACAAAAGCATATACTTTTTCAGAATTTAATTGTCCCCAACATGCTTTCCTTTGCCACTAAGATTATGAAGTATATACAATGCACACCTTTTCCTCCTACCTAGATTTTCTTTCATAGCTATAACCATTGTCACTGATGTAGGATTCTTCTTTCCCTATAATATTCTCCTTTCTCCATCATCATCCAAGCACTCAATAGCCTTATCATAGAAATCCAATTTAATTCTATGAAGGTCCAAAAAATCCATGGCCAAAATCATGTTGTATGATCATAATGGAAGAACATTCATATGTGATGATGTAGGCATACCATTCAACTCAAATTCATAAGATCTCACCCAATGATGAACTCTCTTCTTGGTCCCTGTAGCCAACTGCACCAACCAAGGTTCTACAGACACTTCTTAATTCAAGCCACACATAACAACTAGGTTACGACTAACATAATTATAATTAGATCTAGGATCAATAAAAATAATAACAACTTGATCACAAAGCTTACTTTCCATATTGATAATAGATGCTTGATGATCAACTTTCCTATTATCAAATGCTACATAAATCTGAGGAATGCTCTGCTCAACATCCCCAATTGTATGTTCTTTTTAAGCACTGTAAATTTGAGGTGTGCCACCCTAATGTTGTGGACAATCTCTTCTGCAATGATCCTTTCCACAAACCTAACACTGTAAAGACTTCCTACTATCACCCTTGTTCTACTACTCAGACTGAAATCCCTGTCCTCTGTCAACTGCATTAAACTTGTTGTACGACATTGCATTCTCCTTGTTACCTACATCCTAAGGTCTTCCTAACTTATTATCCTACTTTCCTTTAGTCTTGTCATTACCTTTCTAACCCTACTATTGACGGTCTTGGAAATCC
The DNA here is from genome assembly GCA_000404065.3 of Pinus taeda. Lineage (NCBI taxonomy): Eukaryota > Viridiplantae > Streptophyta > Pinopsida > Pinales > Pinaceae > Pinus > Pinus taeda. The sequence continues at coordinate 57,451 of APFE030146302.1, forward strand.
ATCATCCAAGGGGTAACCCTGATGTGAAGTCCCATTTAGCCCTCACACCATTTGGAGTAGGATCCCCATATGGAATATCCGTCTGGTTCCCAGTTATCTAAGAGATATACCTTCGCTCTAACTTTCAATAAGAAAGAGGAGTGCACATTTGCCTTCGAAAATAAAATGGGGTGTGGCTAGTGAGTGTTCGATCATATGTGTTTTAAAGTTATTTCACTGTGCAGGGGAGGATAAGTGAGCCTATAAGAGAGAGGTAGTATTACCACCTTAGTAGAGACACACATGAACAAGAAGGGTTCGTGCAACATAAAGCAGAATAGTCCACGGAGATGCGATGGTCATTGAAACCGATATAACAAGGAATATTTGTCTAATATCTATTGGAATAGTCCATGATGATGTGACAATGATAATAGGAATTAAAACACATTCTCAATACCGTAAGTATCAAAATAACCAAAATAGTTCAACTACTTTAGCAAAGATCAAAGCAAACATGAATTAAAAAAATTCACAGAATAGTCTTACAAATATCCATAATCCATGCATGAAGAATTTGGTCGCCTTAAAGGCTTTTGTTACTAAGTAAATGTTCCAAGACACATGTGCACAATAAACATCACTAGCTCCAATAGTGGAGTGTTGGAGCCACTCCTTGCTCTTCAAAAGAAATGACATGTCCCTCTAATGCCTTGCGGGAGGAGCCAATGTGAAAAGTCCTTTGCTCATAAAATGACGAAGTGTATATAAACAAGGGGTCCTCCTTCCCTTTCATTATAACTCTTTGACTACCCTAATTATGGTTTAACATCTTATGAGTTTTCAACTTACATGACTCTTTATATTCCTTGTGTTTCCTTTGGACTTCCACCTTACGATACATTTTGAATAATATTTACATGATCCACAATGACGATGTGAAATATGAAAAATCATAAAAAGAAATGACATGAAACTACTTGGCTCATTCTTCAGAAAATCCACTTCCATCTCTCTCTCTTTCTCTTTGTCCCTAACCTTGAGCTCTATCTCTATCTCCCTCTATTTATCTTCTCTATCTCTCAGTCCCTCACCCTCTTCCCCTCTCTCATTAACTTCCACCCAATGTCATCTCTCTATCTCTCACTCTTCTTCTCTCTTCCTCCACTCTCTCCAAATCTCACTCTATCCCCCTCACTCTTTCCCCCTCTCTAATTTCCTTACACCCATGTACCTCTATATATCTCACTCTTGCTCTCTCCTTCTCATCCACCCTCTCCAAATATCTCTCTTTGCCCCTCACACTCTCATTCACTCATTAAATCCAACTCATTTTCCTACATTTATCCTTTTACACCATCTTCAAATTCATTATGTAAGTAGATCTAATTATTCCTCCTAGCTTTGCATGCCACTAACGAGCCATGCAATACTATCATTATCTTTCACTCACCCTAAGTTATTTTCAAACTAAAACCAACCTAGATCCATCTTCACTCTCGATGTACGAAATGTCTAGAGAGAAAAATGGTTTGCGCCTCAAGAGATTGAGAGTGAAAACTGGTGAGCATATTGATATTAGAGTGAAAAGAGGCCCCTCTTGCTACTTGGTAAATCATGAATCAAGATGAATCTAGATCGATTGTTAATTATAATTATAATTATAATTAAAAATATTAATTAGCTTAGTTTTAGTTGTAATTTTTATGTTATTTTATGAGTCAAAATATTTTATTAATAATCATAATTATTCTTGTATTTTATTTTGTTTATTTTATTTTTATTTTTATTTTAATGTAATTAACTAACTCAAAATGTTTATCACACAAGACATGACATCCCATCCTCTCTTCCATAATTGGGCTAGAAAGAGCCTCTCCAAAAAATCCTTAAGTTAAAATGTTTTCTAAAGTGTAAAAATTTGAGCAAAGGTTTGCACTTCATGGATTTGAGCTCTCTAGACATTATCTGTGTAATTTAAAATGAATATAAATTAATACTTACTTTTTTTTTGGTTATTTTCTTTTAATATAATTAATATATTTTAATTTTTAGGTTACAACCTATCTAAACACTAAATTAATGTATGAGATCTTGTTTATGTAACAATGACATTGATTATATATTATCTAGTCTATATACCCTACCCCTTAAATTCTAATATGTAACCTCCAAGGAAGAATCAAATGTTCATACTAGTAGTACGATATATATGATGGTTATTATTCACTTATTTATTGTTACATTTTATTCAATTTATTTTCATTGTTATTACATATTATGTGTTTATCTTTTTTTCCTATTAAAGAAAGTGGCATCATCCATGGGTTTTGAACTAGTGATCTTAACACCAAAAAAAGTGTTAACAATACACCCAACCATCATTTATTCAAAAACCCAACTATACATTTCTCCTTATCATGATGACATTTTAACATCTCTAATATCACTAATTTGATTGGTAGAATGGAAACAAACTAGAGATTTAGAAAAACAAAATATTAACAATATTTTTTAATATACAATTTTCCAATTTAATTTATTAATGCTAACTTAACTTTTTTGTAATCCTAAAAAACCTTAAAATGTATTATGTACACATAAATATATCATAAAATACCAAAGTTTCTTAATGAATTTGGTTTCAGTGCAATTTTTTGGAAGATTTTCCAGGGTTTTTCTGGTCTAATTTCTCTAAAATCTTGCAGGAATCTATTGAAATCACAAGTTTGAAGTTTGATGGGTAACTCCAGCACAATGGAAGTGCCCTAGGGGTTTTTGAAGGTGTTGAATCCATATATATATATAGTCAAAAAACAATTTAAATAGCGTAGATCAAGATTTCACCTCAAATTTTTCCGCCGGGTTCTGGCACTGGAAAGTCCAAAAAGTCTCACTAAAAACAACTTTTTTTTAATTGTCTTAATTTAAATTTCACATAATTTGTATTAACCTATCGTTAGACTTAATAAAATGATTTCTTATCTAATAATATTTAATACATTAGAGATCATGGTTGTTGTATTGTTAAGATAATTTGTAAGGTTTAGTGTAACGAGTGGCCTAAGTGGCCAATTCACAGGAATCCAACTAGACAATTTCAAGGACGTTTGTTATTTTTATTATTATTTAAATTACATTTTTGAATGTATAAATGAATTTACCAATCTAAAGAATTTATTAGTGATTTCTATAGATTAAACAATTTAAATTCAAGCTTTTGAATTCTATAAATTAAATTGATTAAATTCAACTTTTTAACAATATCTACTAAATTTTGGTTAAAATTAAATAGAAAAAACTGCTTAAATATACCATTTTGTCTACACTTTTATGTTAAAATTACCAATTCAAAACTCATGAACAATCCTACCCACTTAATTATTTGATATCATAAATTTATTTATAAAACGGTGATAAATATCATTAATATTAATGTAAAATGTTAATGATTATTTTTTATATTAAATGATAATTATTGTAAATTTTATTTGCTAATTAATAATAATGTAAAAAAAAAAAAATAATAGATAAAAAAAATTCTCCAACTCAAACTTTTGTGATTTTGGTGGATTTCAAAGCATTAATATGGTCCACCATCAAACTAATATTAAAATAAAAAAATCGTTTCAATTAAAATAAAAACTTTAATCTTAAAATGGACTAATATAAGATGATTAAAAACAATAAAAATAAATACAAAATTAAAAAATTAATAAACTATAATGAAACCTTTTGTTACCAAAAACATTTCCAAAAATATGGTGACATAATATAATAGGTCAATGATGATTTTTATTTAATTATTGGATTTTTGCAGTGCATTATATTAGATATCATTTTGGGAATCAACTGCATTAAGTAAGTCATTCATCTATGACCATTTCCATGAGAGGTAGTCCTAACTGACTAATTTCTCATGAGTTTTGAAGAGTCCACTTAGCATTCATTACATTTGGTGATGCTCACAACTTCTCATGACTTTTGAAGAGTCCACTTAGCATTCATTACATTGGGTGATGCTCACAACGGTCAAGAAGCGGGATTGAAACTAGTGAAAGGAATCATAGTGCGGGATTGAAACTAGTGAAAGGAATCATAGTGTGAATCATTACTTCCGAGGCATGAATCATCACTTCCGAAGCTTGCACCCCGTAACTATCCGGGGAAGTCAACACCCTGTAACTATCCGGGGAAGTCAACAATCCCACATTGCCTCTTATTTGTTAATTAATAATAATATAAACAATAAAAAAAATAATAGATAAAAGTCTTTTAAACTCAACTTTTGTGGTTTTGGTGGACTTGAAAGCACTCATGTTATTAAATAAAAAATATTTTATTTAATAAAAAATAAAAAAAAAAAAAATTAATAATTTTAAAATTCAGTAAGTATAAAATAGTTGAATTGAGGCTTCTGTGATCCATAACAATTGTAAGAAGAAATTTCGGCGTAAATCACATTCAGAAAATCATTGTCCACGCTTTTCGAACTAACTAGTGTGGTTCATCCTCATGACAAGTTGAAGAAACAGATCCAGTCTAACATGTTAAATAGTCTGAGCAGAGACTCCAATGGCGAAAAAAGATAACATGCTCAGACTATTTAACATGCTAGATTGGATCTGTTTCTTCAACTTGTCGTGACGATGAACCACACTAATTGGTTCGAAACGCCTCGACAATGATTTTCTGAATGTGATTTAGGCCGAAATTTCTTCTTACAAATATAAAATACTTAAAAATAAATAAATAATAAAACTTTTCTTACCAAAAACATGTGCAGAAATCTTGCATTTTTAACAATCGAGATATAAAATAGGTTTGATTATCCCCTAACAAGTATATTTATATTCTTATTTAGAATTGTGTTAAAAAAATCTTATAAATTTATTTATAAAACTATAATAAACATCATTAATAATAATATAATATGTTAGGAGGATTTATATTAAAGTCTTGCCTTATCACCGTAACAAATATATTTATATTTATATAACTTGTGTTTGGTTTTGGATTGTGTTAAAACACGAGGTTAAAAAATATTAATTAATTAACTTATTACAAAATAAAAAAATGTTGTATATGGAGGCCGCGATTTCACCCTAATGGCCATTTCTTACCGAAATCGGGTAATTTTTTTAAGACACGGTCAAAGGGTGGGATATGTTGGAATTTCGTAAACTATAAAACACGGTCTTCTATTATTCCAACATGCCCTGTCCGGTGAGACTGCGCTTTTGTCCGGTGAGACTGAGGAAGCGCAGACATTTTTTTAAGTAGGGTGTATATAGAAATATAACACTAGGGCAGAGACTAGCAGAGTCCAGAGATCCATGGCTTCCAACGGCAATTACCAGAAGCGTGGGCCCAAACTGTTTGGAGTTGATCTCATTCAACTCTACACTAATTTAGGCCATGACGGCCGCTCAGTAAAGGCATATTTAGGGGAAGAAACCCGTGCAAACAAGGAAGGTCGTAACGACGTGCCAGAGTTAAAGGGTTCTGCTTTCAACAGCGAAAGCTCCGCCCAGAGCTCTAAGGGCCTCGTCTTTCCTTGCCGCTATTGTTCAAAAAAGTTCTACACTTCTAAGGCACTGGCAGGCCATCAGAATGCCTGCAAACTGACAGCCTTCAGTATCCTGTTGTGGGGCAGCAGCCTACTCATGGTCTCCTCAAAACGAATCCTTTTCAGAATAGTCTGTCAACTCACAGCTTTCAGTATCCTGTTGTAGGGCAGCAGCCTACTCATGCTCTCCTCAAAACGGATCCTTTTCAGAATAGCCTGCGAACTAAGACATTTCAGTATCATGTTGTAGGGCAGCAACCCACTCATCCTCTCTTTGCTTCCAATCGCGGACTTCCTCACAATTTTGAGTTCCAGAGAGTGGACTTTCACGTCAAATTGCCACCAGGCTCTTTGTCCTCCGTGAAAAGGGTCAGAAATGACATCGAATTGGCGTCGAGCTCTTTGCCGTCAGTGAAAAGGGCCAGAACCAAAGATCCTCCAGAGAAAAGGGCCGGAAATGAAGATCGTCAGCAGCACAATACAACACCTGGCCGTGTGGTTACACCTAGTACAGAAGATGGGGAGCTTGACTTGTCTTTGCACCTCTGAGACACCGAAAATTTTATATTTTGTGACTGGACTTTTGAACATTCTTTAGTTTCTTTCTGTTGAAATTTTTAGCTTGCATCCCATTACGCTGAATGATCCAAAATCTGTATAGCGCACTCTTTGTCATGATATGATTAGTGCACTTCACAACCATATTCATTATATCATTCCTAACCTAGGAAGAGTTGCATGAGACTACGCTGTCCAACAGAAACCTAATTTATGGGCAGTGTTGGTATAATCACTTATATTTATCTGAGCTTTTGACCGTCCTTTTTAAGTGTCAATCTATGGGCAAATTTGGTATGCTGCCTAGATTTATTGATGTTTTTCCCTTCGCATTTAAGTGTTTTATTTCAGATGTGTATTAATAGAAGATCACTTTGAAAATTCCCTTTGTATATTAGCTTTGCTTTAAGCCAATACAATTTCGTAAGTAATATGAAAATTGCTTATGGGATTTACTTTTATCAATTCGAGAAGGTAAACCCTATGAAATTGGTGATTCTCAAATTTGTTAATAATTAATAGGTTAATGTGCCCTTCAACACATATTGTAGAGTTTTTCACGGTGATTTTGGAATTTTTATTTAATAATTTAAAATTTATTTTATATATTAAATTTAATATTTTATTAAAATGTTATTTTGTTAATGGTATTTATTTAGTCAATATGAAAATAACTCTTTTTTTTAATTGTGTTTAGAAAAGTTAAATGTATTTTATAATCCAATATAAAAATATTATAATATTTGTATTATTTATGTTTTTATTATGGTTGATTCCAAATTATGTTTGACTAAGTTGTGTTATAATTAGTACAATATGACTTTATTTGTTAAATAATATTTAAATATCATTTTACTAGTCATTTATATGTATGCAATCTTATTACATGAAGTAGTTTTATATGGATTTTAACACCTCTTTAATGATTATCCTATAATTTAAAAACATTAATTGAACTATTTTTTTAGATGCTTCTCTTTTACCAACATTATTTGAACCAAATAAGGCTTCATCATAGTATGCCATAACACTAATAAATTGTAGCTTGCAACCTAAATTACGAGGTTCCTATATTGAACCACCTCTTTGATTATCCAAACATATATCTCCTAAATTGCACTAGTGTACAAAAATCCACATGCATTTCCCATATCCCCATTGTTGAGGAATAATACCCAACATCCATAGATTATAAACTACTTGAGAATAACCTATATTAAGCATCACCTAGATCCCTACCTTGCCTACTAAGTGCCAACCTTTCATTATTATGCTAGTCACTTAAGAGAACACACTATTCAAAAGTAATTTTGTTAGAAATAAGGCAACCTATGAAAATAAGATATTTACCTTTGAATGAATTTTACAATGTAAAAAAAAATAAACCTATATTTCTCCTACTTTTTCTTTTGGTAATTACATAAAGCTATATATGTTTTCACATACTTTAAGACTTTAATTCTAAATTTGGAAAACAAGAATTATGTTTACGGCAACATATATCACTTGTCAATTTTTTTGTCTTTGTAACCACCTCATCCCATATTTACCCACTTTAACTTACTCACCAAGTAAACATTAGATGAGAGTTACTACCAGAAACTCCATTTCCAAGATGCACTTATGGAAAATGGGGTCCACATGCCCAAAATTGAATGCAAACATGCAATGACACATGATCACACTATTATTAGCCTAACTTGACCCAAAACTAATTCTTTTTAGTTTCATTTCCTTAAAATTAATAGAACTTTCTATTTTTGGCAATTTTTCAGGCTCTAAACTCTCAAGGCCATTTTGAGGGACTAAGAGACATTTTGAGGGAAAATGAAGAGATCAGATTCGTGCTAAAAATTTCTTCCCATATATTTTACTCATCCTCCTCATGGAAATATTCAAAACAAGGTATTATGATAGCAAAACATAGATCATATGCCTAAGTTACACCCCGAGGAAGTTGAAGGTTCAAATTACTCATTTATAAAAACACTTTGTGTACATAGTACATGTACGTTATAAATACATATCTATTCACTAACACAATAAGCTCACTAGAGAATCATCAAGAAGGCTCTATGTCCTCTCCATATAGCTGCAAAAACATTTATTAGTCCACACATTCAATAACCAGTCATTTGCTAAAAATTCATACGAAGAGCCACATATGGTACACATCGGATAATAGACATATAGGCATAACAACTCAACTATAATACAATCACTACAAGTATATATGAATCACAATAGAAGACTAACTCTTATTAATATATGAAATTATCAAACAAGTCAAGGGCTTCTATTTGCCACTCCACTATAGATTGTGTTGAACCAAATATCTCTTTCAACCAATCATCAACATGCCATATTCCAAGCATGTATGTGGGATCTCACGGAATAAACCAAGACAAAACCAAACTAAGGATTCCACGGCTCACACTGCCTCAAACCTCAACAACAGTGATTCCACCAAGCATGTATGTGGGATCTCACGGAATAAACCAAGACAAAACCAAACTAAGGATTCCATGGCTCACACTGCCTCAAACCTCAACAACAGTGATTCCACCTCTACTGTCAGACATCACTAACTTGGTTAGATTCCAACCAGATCGGTATCTAACCAAGTTGTCCAAGGCTCTAGGAACTAGTAACTTAACCCATATCCTTCCAGGGCTTCAGACTATTTGTCCAACGTGACTCTAGGGACTAGTAATTTAACCCGCCAAGGGCTCGAGATCATTTTTCCAAACATCGGCTCCAAGACTAGTAACTTAATCTAGGTTGTTCCATGGCTTCCAAATCTATTTTTCTAATGCACAACCGTAAGGAACATGAGCACCAACGAGAAAACAGATGGGTACAAAAAACCACAGCACCATGGCTATCCAGGAAATGGAAAGGAAGGGCTAAAGCAACTACCAATACAGGCAAATATCCATGCCAATGATATCACATAACCAACAAATCACAAGCATATACCATGAACGCCGAAATCAACAAGGAAATTACACATGAAACATGTGCAAAGAAATCCAACTATAACTGTTGATGAAATTGTTCACTTACGCTCTCATGTTTTCCTTTTCCTTCTTCCCCCAATTCCAAGTGAATGCTACAGTGCTACAAGCATGCTGTGAGAATTCTCCAAGATTTCTCTATGTGTGCGAGAGTATGAGAGAATGAGAGAATTGAATAGATCTCCAAAACTGAACTCACAAAAGGTTGTGAACTTATCCTCTAAACCCTTTTATCATTGAGGCCTCTATTTCCTTCATTTACCTTAATTTTTCCTTCAATTTATCTCTCATGCAAATTTGTGTCTCTTCGCCTCCCTGTTCTCCTATTTTCCTTTATTTCGTAAGTAAAATACCAATTATTGCCACTCTGCCTTTGCCAATTCCTTTTCCAATTTCCATAGCCATAAATTAATCACAAGGGATGCCCATCACTATGTTTTGTCCAAAATTTAGCTTGCAATACATGTCCCATGACCTTGGTTTTATTTTATTTACATGGAAAATAAAATAGGGGCTATTACAAACTCCTCCCCCTTAGGCGAACACTGTCCTCAGTGCTCTAAGACACCTACAACCAAAAAACCGTTGAAAACAAAACATACTTGCCATGGAGCTTTATAACATAGCTCGATGCAGTATATACAGTGAACAACAATTATGAACCATAAACAACATAACATACATGACAATCATAATAGTTATTGGAGATTTATAATACAACTAGTTGCAGTATCTACAACAACATCCATATACCAAAAACTCATTTCCTTGAAGCAACAAATAATGAAGGATATAAAGCCTCCTTCTGATCATCCATATCCCATGTAGCTTCATCGAGCCCAAAGTGCTTCCGCTTCACTTTAACTTGCTTAACTGCTCAGTTTTGTAGTTTAAGTTATTTATGTTGCAATACGCATTGTGCCTCTAGCTGGAATCCTCCCCCTAGTTTTCGTTGTTATACATGCCAGCCAATAACACGATCAACATCCTAGACATACTTCTTAAGCAATGAAACATCGAGAAAATCATGGATTTTCACTACCAAAGGTAGTGCAAGTCTGTAAGCTATTGGTCCAATCCTCTAAAGGATCTCAAAGGGCCCGAAATATTAAGGTTTCATCTTGGCACATGACCCAATCCTCAAGGAGCTCCGCTTGGGCTTGATGCAAAAGTACACATGTCCCCAAACCTGAAACTCCTTAAATACCATGTGTTGATATGCATAACTCTTCTGTCTGTCTTGTGCTACATTTAGATTCCTTTTGTTAACCTGCATTTATTGTTCGATCGCCAACATATCTCTTCCAATAAATACCCTATTCATTATATTGCTCCAACTGATAGGAGTATTACAACTCCACCCGTTAAGAGCCTCAAATGGACTTGTCTTCATGGACTCTTCATATCCATTGTTATATGAAGATCCTACCAGCGGAAGATAGTCTTCCCACTTCCACTGCCAATACATGACATTCATCCTCAAAATATCCTCAAGGATCCTATTAAACCTCTATATATGTCCATCTATCTATAGATGATAACATGTGCTAAAGAATAACTCTATTCCAAAATTTGCAAAAATCTGCTTCCAAAACCTGGAAGTGAACTTTGCATCTCTATCAGATATAATATTCTTAGCAACACCATGCAATATCAGTATCTCCCAGATGAAAATATGAGCTAATCACTAGTTGAATTGGTAGACTTAACTACAATGAAATGAGTTAGCTTATCTAACATTCCAAGCACAACCACAATGGAACCATGCTTTTCCAATGTCCTGGGAAAACCTTTAATGAAGTCCATGGAAATGATCTCCCACCTTTAATGAAGTTCATGGAAATGATCTCCCATCCCCACTCTGGAATAAAAATAGGATGTAATAAACCACTTGGACGCTTAAACTCTTCTCTTACCTCCTAACAACCAAAACATGTGCAATAAACTCGATCACCTCTTTCTTGACCCAAATATCACTTGACATTAAATTCCCTCAAGATAATCTTCTTGAGCTCACTATTGTCTGAAACATAATTCTTATTATTTAATTTGACTAAGCCATCTTTTATGATGTGACATTCGTCATCCCTATCACCTTCACCATCATGTTTCCCTTCACACAAGATGTGCTCCTACAAATCTAACCCATAAGAACTCATTATTGCAATATCATTAACATGCTCTCTTCTACTAAGAGCATTTACAACCCTGTTCTCTTTTCCCTTAATGTACAAAATCTCAATTTCAAAATCACTGAGAGTATCCAACCATGTTGCTTGCATGAAATATAGATTAGGCTGGTCAGACAAGTACCTCAGCCCGCTGTGATCATTCATTGAGACGGACCTCTTGTCAAGAATATAATGTCTCCACATCTTCAATGCATGAATGATAGCTTCCAATTCGAGACCGTGAGTCACATAGTTCTACTCATGCTCATTCAAATTCCTTGACTCATAGAATACCACTTATCCTTCTTACATCAAGACTCCACCAAGTCCTCTCTTGTAAGCATATGCACATACCACAAACTCTTTTTTTGGATCTGCAATATTCAAAACTAGAGCATTAGTAATCAACTAATTCAAGTACTCAAAACTAGCAACACTCTGCTCAGTCCATTCAAAATTCTTCCCTTTTCACTGCAATGATGGAAAAGGATGGGAAATCCATGAGAAGTTCTTGATGAACCTCCTATAGTGACATGTTAATCCTATGAATGATTTTACGTCATTGACATTTCTAGGAGTTTCTCACTTCATGATAGCTTCGATATTTTTTGGGTCCACTCCTATACCTTCTTTGGAAACAACATGTCCCAAGTAATGAATTTTTTCCTGAAAGAAACAACACTCACTAATCTTGGAATAACGTTGATTCTCTCTCAACAATATTAACATTTTTTCCATGTGTTTTGCATGCTCATCTTCATTCTTAGAATATATCAATATGTCATCAATGAATGCTATCACAAACATTTCCAGATATGAACATATCACACTTTTTATCAAACACATCAAAGTAGCTAGAGAATTAGTAAGACGAAAAAGAACTACTAAAAACTGATAATGCCCATACCTGGTATAGAATATAGTTTTGTAGATTTCCTCTTCTTGATGTGTAATTTATGATTTATATGGATTTTAACAACTCTTTAATGATTATCATATAATTAAAAACATTAATTAAACCATTTTTTAGATGCTTATCTATTACCAGCATTATTTGAACCAGGTAAGGCTTCATTATAGTATGCCACAACCCTAATAAGTGTAGTTTGCAACGTAAATTATGAGGTTGCTATATTGAACCACTTCCTTGATTCTCAAAGCATATATCTCCAAAATTAAATTAGTTTACAAAAATCCACATGCATTTCCCATATCCCCATTATTGAGTAATAACACCCAAAATCCATAGATTATAAACTATTTGAGAATAACCTATATTAAGCATCACCTAGATCCCTACTTTGCCTACTAACTGCCAACCTTCCATTATTATGCTAGTCACTTACAAGAACACACTACTAAAAAGTAATTTTGTTAGCAATAAGGATACTTATGAAAATAAGATATTTACCTTTGAATGACTTGTACAATGAAAAAGAATAAACCTATATATCTGCTACTTTTTCTTTTGGTAACTAAATAAATCTATATATGTTCCCACATACTTTAAGACTTTAATTCTAAATTTGGAAAACAAGAATTATGTTTATGGGAACATATATCAGTTGTTATTTTTTATCTTTGTAACCACCTCACCCCATGTTCACCGAATTTAACTTACTCACCAGGTAAACATTGGATGAGAGATACTATGCGAAACTTGATTTCCAAGATGAACTTATGGAAAATGTGGTCCACATGCCCAAAACTGACTGCGAACATGCAATGACACATCATCACACTGTTATCAGCCTAACTTGACCCAACACGAATCCTTTTTAGTTTCATTTCCCTAAAATTAATAGAACTTCCTATTTTTGGCAATTTTTTGGTGCTAAACTTTCAAGTCCATTTTGAGGTACTAAGAGACATTTTGAGGGAAAATGAAGAGATGAGAGAAGTGCTAAAAGTTTCTTCCCATATCTTTTACTCATCCTCCTCATGGTGATCTTTGAAACAAGGTATTATGATAGCGAAACATAGATCATATGCCTAAGTTAAACCCCGAGGAATTTGGAGGTTCAAATTACTCATTTATACAAACACCTTGCATACATAGTACTTGTAGGTTTTATATACATATCTATTCACTAACACAATAAGCTCACTAAAGAATCATCAAGAAGGCTCTATGCCCTCTCTATATAGCTGCAACAACAATTATTAGTCCACACATTCAATAACAAATGATTTGCTAAAAAATTCATATGAAGAGCCATAGGTGGTAGACATCATATAATCAACATATAGGCATAAAATAACCAACATAGGAATCATAACAACTCAACCATAATATCACCAGTACAATCATTACAAGTATATATGAATGAAAATAGAAGACCAACTCTTATTAATATATGAAATTATCAAACAAGTCAAGGGCTTCCATGTGCCACTCGACTATAGATTGCGTTGAACCAAATATCTCTTTCAACTAATCACCCACATGCCATATTCCAAACATGTGTGTGGGATCTCATGGAATAAACCAAGACAAAACAAAACTATTGATTCTAGGGCTCAAACCACCTCAAACCTCAACCACAGTGATTCCACCTATACTATCAGACATCACTAACACCAAAGAGATCATTATCTAACCAAGTTGTCCAAGGCTCTAGGAGCTAGTAACTTAACCCACATTCATCCAAGGCTTCAGAGTGTTTGTCTAACGTGACTCTAGGGACTAGTAACTTAACCCACCAAGGGCTCGAGAGTGTTTTTCCCAACTTGGGCTACAGGACTAGTAACTCAATCCTGGTTGTTCCAAGGCTTCCAAATTGTTTGTTCTAACACACAACTGTAAGGAATATCAGCACCAACTAGAAAACAAAAAGGTAAAAAAAACCACAACACCATGGCTATCCAAGAAATGGCAAGGAAGGGCTAAAGCAACTATAAATGCAGGGAAATATCTATGCCAATGATAGCACATAACCATCAAATCACATGCATATACCATGAACACCGAAATGAACAAGGAAATCACACATGAAACATGTTACCTGCAAAGAAATCCAACTATAAATGTTGATGCAATTGTTCCCCTACGCTTTCATATTTTCCTTTTCCTTCTTCCTCAAATTCAAAGTGAATACTACATTGCTCCAAGAATTCTGTAAGAATTCTCTAAGATTTCTCAATGTGTGCCAGAGTATGTGAGAATGAGAGAATGAAAGAATTTAAGATATCTCTAAAACTGAACTCACAAAAGGTTGTGAACTGATCCTCTAAACCCTTTTATCATTGAGGCCTATATTTTCTTCATTTTCCTTCATTTTTCCTTCAATTTGTCTCTCATGCAAATTTGTGTCTCTTCACCTCCCTTTTCTCCTATTTTCCTTTATTTCATATGTAAAATACCAATTATTGCCACTCTTCTTTGCCAATTCCTTTTCCAACTTCCATAGCCATCACTATGTTTTGTCCAAAAATTAGCTTGGAATACATGTTCCATGACCTTGGTTTTATTTTATTTACATGGAAAATAAAACAGGAGCTATTACAACTCCTCCCCCTTAAGGGAACACCATCCTTAGTGCTCTATGACACCTATAATGAGAAAACCGTTGAAAAAAAACATACTTCACGTGGAGCTTTATAACATAGCTTGATGTAGTATATAGAATGAACAAAAATTATAAATCATGACCAACATAACAAACATGACAATCATATTAGTTATTGGAGATTTATATTACAACTAATTGCACTATCTACAACATCAACCATATACCAAAAACTCATTTTCTTAAACCAACAAATAATGAAGGATATAAAGCCTCCTTCTGATCATCCATATCCCATGTAGCTTCATCGAGCCCAAAGTGCTTCCACTTCACTTTAACTTGCTTGATTGCTCAGTTTTGTATTTTAAGTTATTTATGTTGCAATGTGCATTGTGCCTCTAGCTAGAATTCTCCCTCTAGTTTCCGTTGTAATACATGCCAGCCAATAACATGATCAACATCCTAGACATACTTCTTAAGCAACGAAACATAGAGAAAATCATGGACTTTCACTGCCAGAGGTAGTGAAAGTTTCTAAGCCACTGGTCCACTCCTCTAAAGGATCTCAAAGGGCCCGCAATATGAAGGTTTCATCTTGACACATGACCCAATCCTCAAGGATCTCCGCTTGGGATTGATGCAAAAGTACACATGTCCCCAAACCTGAAACTCCTTAAAGACCATGTGTTGATATGCATAACTCTTCTATATATCTTGTGCTACATTTAGATTCCTCTTGTTAACCTACATTTATTGTTCCATCACCAGCATATCTCTTCCAATAAATACCCTATTCATTATATTGATCCAACTGATAGGAGTATTACAACTCCACCCATAAAGAGTCTCAAATGGACTTGTCTTCATGGAATCTTCATATCCATTGTTATATGAAAACCCTACCAGTGGAAGATAGTCTTCCCACTTCCACTACCAATGCATGACATTCATCCTTGACATATCCTCAAGAATCCTATTAAACCTCTATGTATGTCCATCTATCTACAGATGATAAGATGTGCTAAAGAACAACTGTATCCCAAAACCTGCAAAAGTCTCCTTCCAAAACCTGGAAGTGAACTTGGCATCTCTATCAGATATAATATTCTTAGCAACACCATGCAATATCACTATCTCCCAGATGAAAATATGAGCTAATCACTAGTTGAATTTGTAGACTTAACTACAATGAAATGAGTTAGCTTACTTAACCTGTCAAGCACAACCATAATGGAACCATGCTTCTTCAATATCCTTGGAAAACCTGTAATGAAGTCCATGGAAATGATCTCCCATCCCCACTCTGGGATCAAAACAGGATGTAATAAACCACTTGGATGCTTAAAATCTTCTCTTACCTCATAACAACCAAAACATCTGCAATAAACTCGATCACCTCTTTCTTTACCCAAATATCACTTGACGTTAAATTCCCTCAAGATAATATTCTTGAGCTCACTATTGTCTGAAACATGATTCTTATTCCTGAATTTGATTAAGCCATCTGTTATGATGTGACATTCCTCATCCCTATCACCTTCACCATGCTATTGTAACATGTGCTTCAACTATTGATACATGTCATCATGTTTCCCTCCTCGCAAGATGCACTCCTACAAATCTATCCCATAAGAACTCACTGTTGCAATATCATTAACATGCACTCTTCTACTAAGAGCATTTACAACCCTGTTCTCTTTTCCCTGAATGTACCTAATCTTAATGTCCAAATCACTGAGAGTATCCAACCATATTGCTTGCATGAAATATAGTTTAGGCTAGTCAAACAAATACCTTAGCCCACTGTGATCATTCATCGTGACGAACCTCCTATCAAGAATATAATGTCTCCACATCTTCAGTGCACGAACGATAGCTTCCAATTTGAGACCGTGAGTCACACGGTTCTACTCATGCTCATTCAACTTCCTTAACTCATAGAATACAACTTGTCCTTCTTGCATCAAGACTCCACGAAGTCCTCTCTTGCAAGCATATGCACATACCACAAACTCTTTTTTGGGATCTGCAATATTCAAAACTAGAGCATTAGTAATCAACTAATTCAACTACTCAGAACTAGCTACACTTTGCTCAGTCCATTCAAACTTCTTCCCTTTTCATTGCAAATATGGAAGAGGATGGAAAATCCATGAGAAGTTCTTGATGAACCTCCTATAGTGACATGTTAATCCCATGAATGATTTTACGTCATCAATATTTCTAGGAGTTTCCCACTCCATGATATCTTTGATTTTTTTCGGGTCCACTGCTATACCTTCTTGGAAACAACATGTCCCAAGAAATGAATTTTTTCTTGAAAGAAACAACACTTACTAATCTTGGAATAAAATTGATTCTCTCTCAACAATATTAACATTTTTCCATGTGTTATGCATGCTCATCCTCATTCTTAGAATATATCAATATGTCATAAATGAATACTATCACAAACATTTCCATATATGAACATAACACACTATTTATCGAACACATCAAAGTAGCTAGAGAATTAGTAAGATGAAAAGGACTACTACAAACTCATAATTCCCATACATGGTATAGAATATAGTTTTTAGATGTCCTCTTCTTTGATGTGTAATTTATGATTTATATGGATTTTAACACCTCCTTAATGACTATCATATAATTAAAAAAATTAATTAAACCATCTTTTAGATGCTTCTCTTTTACCATCATTATTTCAACCAAGTAAGGCTTCATTACAGTATGCCATAACCCTAATAAGTGTAGCTTGCAACCTAAATTACGAGGTTCCTATATTGAACCACTTCCTTGATTCTCAAAACATATATCTCCTAAATTAAATTAGTGTACAAAAATCCACATGAATTTCCCATATCCCCATTGTTGAGGAATAACATCCAAAATCCATAGATTATAAACTATTTGAGAATAACCTATATTAAGCATCACCTTCATCCCTACTTTGCCTACTAAGTGCCAACCTTTCAATATTATGCTAGTCACTTAAAAGAACACACTACTAAAAAGTAATTTTGTTAGAAATAAGGAAACTTATGAAAATAAGATATTTGCCTTTGAATGACTTTTACAATGAAAAAAATAAAATTAAACATATATATCTACTACTTTTTCTTTTGGTAATTAAATAAATCTATATATGTTCCCACATACTTTAAGACTTTAATTCTAAATTTGGAAAACAAGAATTATGTTTACGGCAACATATATCGCTTGTCATTTTTTGTCTTTGTAACCACCTCACCCCATATTTACCGACTTTAACTTACTCACCAGGTAAACATTAGATGAGAGTTACTACGCAAAACTTGATTTCCAAGATGAACTTATGGAAAATGTGGTCCACATGCCCAAAACTACCTACAAACATGCAATGACACATGATCACAGTGTTATCAGCCTAACTTGACCCAACACTAATTCTTTTAATTTTCATTTCCCTAAAACTAATAGAACTTTCTATTTTTGGCAATGTTTCGGGGGCTAAACTTTGATGTCCATTTTGAGTTACTAAGAGACATTTTGAGGGAAAATGAAGAGATCAGAGAAGTACTAAAAATTTCTTCCCATATCTTTCACCTGTCCTCCTCATGATGATCTTTGAAACAAGGTGTTATGATAGCGAAACATTGATCATATGCCAAAGTTACACCTCGAGGAAGTTGGAGGTTCAAATTACTCATTTATACAAACACCTTGCATACATAGTACCTGTAGGCTATAAATACATATCTATTCACTAACACAATAAGCTCACTAGGGAATCATCAAGAAGGCTCTATGTCCTCTCCATATAGCTTTAGCAACATTTATTAGTCCACACATTCGATAACAAATAATTGACTAAAAAATTCATATGAAGAGCCACAGATTGTACACATCATATAACCAACATATAGGCATAAAATAACCAGCGTAGGAATCATGACAACTCAACTATAATATCACCAATACAATCAATACAAGTATATATGAATCACAATAGAAGACTAACTCTTATTAATATATGAAATTACAAAACAAGTCAAGGGCTTCCATGTGCCACTCGACTATAGATTGTGTTGAACAAAATATCTCTTTCAACCAATCACCCACATGCCATATTCCAAGCATGTATGTGGGAACTCACAGAATAAACCAAGACAAAACCAAACTAGGGATTCTAGGGCTCAAACCACCTCAAACCTCAACCAAATTGATTCCACCTCTATTATCATACATCACTAACACCAACCAAATCGGTATCTAACCAAGTTGTCCAAGGCTCTAGTAACTAGTAACTTAACCCACACCCTTCTAAGGCTTTAGAGTGTTTGTCCAACATGACTCTAGGGACTAGTAACTTAACCTGCCAAGGGCTCGAGAGCATTCTTCCCAACTTGGGCTTCAACACTAGTAACTCAATCCATGTTGTTCCAAGGCTTCCAGATTGTTTGTTCTAACACACAACCATAAGGAATATGAGCACCAACTAGAAAACACAAAGATAAAAAAGACCACAACACCATGGCTATACAGGAAATGGCAAGGAAGGGCTAAAGCAACTATCAATGCATGAAAATATCCATGCCAATGATAGCACATAACCAACAAATCACATGCATATACCATGCACGCTGAAATAAAAAAGGAAATCACACATGAAACATGTTACCTGCAAATAAATCCAATTATAACAATTGATGCAATTCTTCCCCTACACTTTCATATTTTCCTTTGCCTTCTTCCTCCAATTCCAAGTGAATACTACAGTGCTCCAAGCATTCTATAAGATTTCTCTAAGATTTCTCTCTGTGTGCCAGAGTATGAGAGAATGAAGCAATGAAAGAATTGAAGAGAGCTCCAAGATTTAACTCACAAAAGGTTGTGAATTGATCCTCTAAACCATTTTACCATTGAGGCCTCTAATTTCTTCATTTTCCTTCATTTTTCCTTCAATTTATCTCTCATGCAAATTTGTGTCTCTTCTCCTCCGTTTTCTCCTATTTTCCTTTATTTCATAAGTAAAATAGCAATTATTGCCACTCTGCCTTTGCCTATTCCTTTTCCAATTTCCATAGCCATAAATTAATCACAAGTGATACCCATCACTATGTTTTGTCCAAAATTTAGCTTGGAATACATGTCCCATGACATTGGTTTTATTTTATTTACATGGAAAATAAAATAGGGGCTATTACAAACTCCTCCCCCTTAGGGGAACACCATCCTTAGTGCTCTATGACACCTATAACCAGAAAACCATTGAAAACAAAACATACTTGCCATGGAGCTTTATAACATAGCTCGATGTAGTATATACAATGAACAACAATTATAAATCATGACCAACATTACATACATGACAATCATACTAGTTATTGGAGATTTATAATACACCTAATTGCAGTATCTACAAAATCAACCATATACCAAAAAACTCATTTTCTTAAACCAACAAATAATGAAGGATATAAAGCCTCCTTCTAATCATCCATATCCCATGTAGCTTCATCAAGCCTGAAGTGATTCCACTTCACTTTAGCTTGCTTGTTTGCTCAGTTTTGTAGTTTAAGTTATTTATGTTGTAATATGCATTTTGCTTCTAGTTGGAATTCTCCCTCTAGTTTCTATTGTAATACATGCTAGCCAACAACACGATCAACATCCTACACATACTCCTTAAGCAATGAAACATCGAGAAAATCATGCACTTTCACTACTAGAGGTAGTGCAAGTCTGTAAGCCACTGGTCCAATCCTCTAAAGGATCTCAAAGGGCCTGCAATATGAAAGTTTCATATAGGCACATGACCCAATCCTCAAGAAGATCTACTTGGGCTTGATGCAAAGGCACACATGTCCCCAATCCCGAAACTCCTTAAATACCATGTGTTGATATGCATAACTTTTCTGTTTGGCTTGTGCTACCTTTAGATTCCTTTTGTTAACCTACATTTATTGTTCCATCACCAACATATCTCTTCCAATAAATACCCTATTCATGATATTGCTCCAATTTATAGGAGTATTACAACTCTACCCATACAGAGTCTCAAATGGACTTATCTTCATGGACTCTTCATATCCATTGTTATATGAAAACCCTACCAGTGGAATATAGTCTTCCCACTTCCACTACCAATGCATGAAATTCATCATCAACATATCCTCAAGAATCCTATCAGACCTCTATATATGTCCATCTATCTGCAGATGATAAGATGCGCTAAAGAACAACTCTATTCCAAAACCTGGCAAAATCTCCTTCCAAAACCTGGAAGTGAACTTGGCATCTCTATCAAATATAATATTCTTAGCAACACCATGCAATATCCCTATCTCCTAGATGAAATTATGAACTAATCACTAGCTAAACTTATAGACTTAACTACAATGAAATGAGTTAGCTTACTTAACTTGTCAATGACAACCACAATGGAACCATGCTTCTTCAATGTCCTTGGAAAACCTGTAATGAAGTCCACGGAAATGATCTCCCATCCCCACTTCGGAATCAAAATAAGATGTAATAAACCACTTGGATGCTTAAACTCTTCTTTTACCTTGTAACAACAAAAACATCTACAATAAACTCGATCACCTCTTTCTTGACCCAAATATCGCTTGACATTTAATTTCCTCAAGATAATCTTCTTGAGCGCACTGTTGTCTGAAACATAATTCCTATTCCTGAATTTGACTAAGCGATCTGTTATGATGTGACATTCCTCATCCCTATCACCTTCACCATGTTGTTGTAACATGTTCTTCAACTGTTGATACATGTCATCATTTTTCCCTTCTTGCAAAATTCGTTCCTACAAATCTATCCCATAAGAACTCGTTGTCGCAACATCATTAACATGCACTCTTCTACTAAGAGCATTTACAACACTGTTCTCTTTTCCCTTAATGTATCTAATCTCAATATCGAAATCACTGAGAGTATCCGACCATATTGCTTGCATGAAATATAGATTAGGCTCGTTAGAAAAATACCTCATCCCACTGTGATCATTCATCGAGATGAACCTCCTGTCAAGAATATCATGTCTCCACATCTTCAACGCATGAATGATAGCTTCCAATTTGAGACCATGAGTCACATAGTTCTACTCATGCTCATTCAACTTCCTTGACTCATAGAATACCACTTGTCCTTCTTGCATCAAGACTCCACCAAGTCCTCTCTTGCAAGCATATGCACATACCACAAACTCTCTTTTCGGGTCTGCAATATTCAAAACTAGAGCATTAGTAATCAACTAATTCAACTACTCAACACTGACTACACTCTGCTAAGTCCAATCAAACTTCTTCCCTTTTCACTGCAAATATGGAAGAGGATAGGAAATCCATGATAATTTCTTGATGAACCTCCTACAGTGACATGTTAATCCCATGAATGATTTTACGTCATCGACATTTCTAGGAGTTTCCCACTCCATTATAGCTTTGATATTTTTTGGGTCCACTGCTATACCTTCCTTGGAAAGATGTCCCAAGTAATGTATTTTTCCTAAAAGAAACAACACTTAGTATTCTTGGAATACAATTGATTCTCTCTCAGCAATATTAACATTTTTGCCATGTGTACAACATGCTCATCCTCATTCTTAGAATATTTCAATATGTCATCAATGAATACTATCACAAACTTTTCCAGATACGAAAATAACACACTATTTATCGAACACGTCAAAGTAGGTAGAGAATTAATAAGACCAAAAGGAACTACTACAAACTCATAATGCCCATAACTGGTACAAAATACAGTTTTGTAGATGTCCTCTTCTTTTATGTGTAAGTTATGATATCACTGTTAGTGTCAGTGTTTTCATACTTCCATCAAGGATCAAAATTTGCTCTTTTGCATTTTCATAGTAGCAGTCCCATACTGTAAATTTTGCATCATCCCATTAGGTGATTATATATGGAACCATTGATGGTTGTTTTCTCTTCAGCTCTTCCCTCATAGACTATACTTGTTGATCCTCCTTCATATTGTCTTCAGTAATGGTTCATAAACAATCTGCAATCCATTTCATTATGTTTTGGGGTTTCACCAAGGTCAAAAGTTTGATGCTAAAATGCAAATAATGGTCAGAAAAGATATGAGGATGATAAATAAGTCATACATGATGGCTAGTAGGTTACGGCTACTATTTCAATTGTCTTTTTAACCTAATGTAATTTTCACATCAAAAACATGGTTTTGAGGTGAAAATAGAGTATTTTGAATTTATTTGTATTTCTTATGTAATTTTAAGTTTCTATATGTAATGATGGATCCCAGCTGCACTTAAGCACCTCTCCTTGCGGCAAGACAAAGAAACACTGCAAAAGAAATTGAGTCAGATTGAGCATTTATCCACTTGCAAAGACATAACGAGAAAAGGCATTAAAAACAGGGTTTTGAAGAAAGACAAGAAACATTAGAAAGTGGATTTTTCAAAGTGAAAAATCAAAATGTACTCCTATTTAAGCTCTCATATCTCATTTTCAAAAATCATTATGTTCATTTAGCAAGCAAGGAGTCCAAAAGTAAGAAGAAGAGGTGAATTTGAGTGAGTTTGGGCGAAGGAAGCTTGGCGTTGCACGTTGGCTGAGTAGCGCTATGCTTTTGGGTGAAATAGGTCGGTGATGCGTATTGAAGAATTGGCATTGTGTGTAGAGCCCAACACTGCGTGTTTGGAAGAATTCTCCAGTGTAATTTTATACACACACTACACATTGGGGCCAGCGCTGCGCGTCGGGGCCAAGGCAGTGTGTCTGGAGGAGAAAGGCTCCAAAACCCTTAAAACCTTAAAAAATATTCAAATTTATTTCTCTTTCGCTCTTTCCAAGTATGCAACCCTCCTCTTGTTCATTTTTTGATTGCATATGAAAGTCATAAGTGCCATTCTTCATGATTAAAATCAAAACCTAGTTTTACTCTATTCATCCTAAAACTCCATAAACCCCTTTGTTTCTTCCCATCACTTATCATTAGAACTCAAAACCCCTGTCTACATCATTACATATCCCCTCATTATATCCTCTCATCCTAAGACCCCCCTCCCTCACTCTCATAATTCACATCTTACGCTTCATTGTCTAGTCTACCCTAATACATCCCTTCACTCCTAAAAGACACTCACTCATCCCCTTTGTCCCTTTCTAGGAGTGTGCAACCAAAAAACCTTGCAAACACGGATACGAGGAAGATCACAATGATGAGGAGGAAATAAACTTTGATCTCATAGAGTACGATGAGCTTGAGTAGCATGACACTCAAACCATCGACTTAGAGACTCAAGATCAAGAAACAATCAAAGACATCATCATTCAGGAAAAGGAGGGAAAGTACAGGCTCTGATGGACATCCTGGAGAGGGCCATGTATGTCATCACATACTTAGAGTAGGAAAACAAACAGTTAAGTGACAAACAAGTCCTCATGGAGGTGAAAGTGCTCAAGATGAAACGACAAAGTGTTAAAGAGGCACAAGTTACTTTGACCCCTATTGAGTAGGAGATTGAAAACAATAGGGAGACATGGCTAGAGAGAGTCAACCTACACCTTGAGAAGCTTCTACAGAATGCCTATAGGGATAATCAAATGCTTAGACAATGGCCTATCATTACAGGACTCATAATACGATTTGCAACATAAGAATCAAGAATATGGAAGCTAGGTTAAGGCGGGCCTTGAAGGGAAATAAAGAGGATGGTAGACTTAGAATGTTGGGTGAGGCTTCCTTAACTCATCAGAGCATATGATGGTGAGGCTTCACACAAATTTTGGGGAAATTTTGACCAAATTTTAACATTTACAATTTTTGGAAATTTGACACACATAAAAATGGCCTAGACAAGCAGCGCAACCGACGCTACGCTTTTCCTAGGGTCACCCAATGGACAAATGGCTTGCATTTTTGAATTTAGAGCAGTGAGGACGTGCATCCTTGTAATTTTCAAAGTTTTAGGAGATTAACTGGACCACCAAAAGGTGAAAAACCATCCTAAAAATGACCTTTTTGCCACTTTTGGACACAAAGAAGAAGTCTTGGGAGAATCTAGTTTGCGGGGTGAAATGAGATCCAAATGCAAAACTTCTAGGTGTAATGGAAAGAAAACTTGAGGACCTTTCCAACAAGCTATCATGGGCTCAATTTGGATTTCAGGAAGGCCTTCAAAAGGGACCTGAAAGTGGCATTGTACGTTGAACCAATGGCGTTGCGCGTAGAGCAAATTTTGCTCAGGATGCCTATTTTTCTAGTTTTTGACTATGATCATGGATTCTCTCTCATGGTGCATGATTTACTATTGTAAATGATGTCATGGTTTGTAGATATAATGGTTAACATTTTGTGGAGGGTAGATTCATTTCTTTAGGAGTTAGTTTGAAGTCAAATGAATCAGTTTTTCACTTTTAGAGGCAAGTTGTTGATGATGCCTATATTCCTATTCCTTGTTTAATATCAGTTAGATCAGCTCCTCATCTTAGGGATTCTACACCTAAATATGGGAGGAGGTTGAATACGTGTCTATATCTTCTTCTTCTTTCTCTTTGTCAAAGGTTGGACTCAGTTGAATGCTTAGAGCTTGATTGTACATCATTGTAAGTAGTTTGGCAAGGAGATTAATAAGGTTTGCAGCTATTTTTATGGAATCCCTGTGGTATGGAGTTTTAGTACAATTTCTTCTTTTGTTATCATTTGTTTACATTTTTATGTATTTGATCATTCATTTCATTTCTTCTAGTTGAATTTTTCATGTTTGATAGGTAGAATCCATTGTATCAGTGCTTTGCCTTGGGAAATCAGTCAATATTTCATGTTTTCTACTATCTAAGAAGGATCCATGATTATCACATGCCCTTCTTAGCTCTGCATCAATCTTAAACACCTCACACAGTCAAGCCTAAAGTGATAAATCTTATGCCTACCTTGGCCCATAGAACACCATGCATTTCTGACCTAATTTCCCAGACCTAAACAACCCAACTCGTCCTGATCCGGCAAAACACCAACAAAACTCAATCAAAACTTTTGAGCTACTATATCCAGCCCAAAATCCTTTACCTGATCCAATCATTTTGTCTAAGATCCTTACGAAGGGAGCCCTCTCCTGGCCTAGTAGGGCTAGCTACTTGGCTATGCTTTGTTTGTGGTTACCCTGGCATTGCCTCCCTTCAGCCTGAGGTCAATGTAGGTGATAACATAGTGGCGACCATACTGGGGAACATAGTTTTATGTTCCTCAACAAAATGTATCAAGTTTAGATCTGATTGTTGATGGTGGACAACGATCAAACATTCGAAGGCTGAAATCATTCACCTGGTGACACTAAATCTGTTTCAAGGTCAGATCCAAGGACACCACTGGAGGATGAGCCTAACTAGAAAAAGCATGAAAGGATAGTATGGAAAGATCAGGTATTCAAGTTGGAATTTCATCAAACACATTATGTCTTCGTTATAAATTATTTCTTCTCTTTTCCCTAGAATGTCAAGAAGGCTTTACAAAGTATATTGTATTTGAGAAAAGATCCTAGACCTGCATGTGATTCCTTCGCTTTGAAGATTGCGAATACAAAATATTTTCACGTCTTCGATCTTGATCAACACCCTTGTTCTGAATCTTATGATGAACATCTTCAAACTGATGAGCCTAAAGAGACCAAGAATAATTCTACAGCTTTTGTATGTACTCCTATACCTTGTAAAATTCTGGATAGATACATGCCTCTAATTTTACCTCCTATATCCCATGCTTTCCCTAAAAATCATTACCTATATCTACCAAGATTTGATGGTGAATGTGACAACATCACTATTGAGAGACATGTACTAAATTTTGAGTCTTTTCTTTACCTTTTTGAAGTTTATGAAGAGAATGTTAGTATTAGGATTTTTGCTCTTTCTTTCCAAGGAAAAGTCAATAGTTGGTTCAAAACCCTGCCTGATGCGAGCATCTCAGATTTCCAACAGTTCATCAAAATTTTCCTCGATAAGTGGGTGGTCAAACAAAACCCTTTCTTGATTTTAGAAGAGTATAACCAGCTAAAAAGACTACCATGGGAGACAGTACAACAATTTTCTACCAGTTTTAACCAAGTCTATTTTTCTATGTCTGCTAATATAAGGCCTCCTCCTAGATCTGCTCTCTTACACTACCTGAAAGGCTTTGATCCGGAAATGGAGTTTTAGATGAGAGAAAGGAACCTTGCAACACTTGAAGAGATTTAAAATAATGCAGTAGATGTAGAGGCTAATCTGCTGATCAGAAGGGAAAAGTTGAAAGAATAAGAGAGGAAGAACATAGATCCAAAGGAAACGACATCTTTAGAGGTAAAGATCGACATTTTGGTAAGTGCAGTCAAAGACATGATGCAAAAGATCGCCACAAGGAATGATTCTGATGCTCAAGACCATGGCTCGCTGATTAAAGAAGAGCAAGTGGCTGATCCAAAACATTTCCTTTCTTATCCCGGTTGTCATAGATCTAATAATGATTGTTTTATAGATCATCTTGCAGAAGATAGATCTGTTGATCTGACATGAATGCTTGATGATGTGTTTTATACTGATTATTTGCCTAAGTTTAACCACTATGATGATGATTATGTTCTCCAAACAGAAGCTAGTCTTGCAGACAAAACAACAACTGGTTTGTGGAAGGAGGAAGTTCACTTTCAACAGCTCGAATACAGTGATCAGGGGATGCATATCAGCTATGGAAGTGACGAGGAAAGTGCAGAAAATTTCCAAGTAAGTGAAGGATCTTTGCCTCTTTGTTTTACTTCATTTCAGTTCATGAGAGACAACTTTTGTGCAATCAGAAATCAATCATCGATAACTTTTTATCTGGACCATCTTGAGGGCAATGAAATCCTTGTTCAAGACTTCTCATATATAGATTTGCAGTGCCTGAATACCATTGAATGTCAGGTTGCAGATGAAGGCCTGGAAGCTAAAACATATCATCAAATGATGCAAGATGATTCTGTACTATTATGTTTTGAATCATTTCAGTTTTTGAAGGGAATTTTGCATAGTATATCTTCAAATGAGAGTCCTGTATAAAATCATGCATTCTCATTGGAACCAATAGAAAATGGGTTGCAACAGTATTTTCAAGTTTTCCACGATCCAATAGCTAATGTGTTGGATGTCCTCTGCAGTCAGTTTCCTTCTCCATTAGCTAACTTTGAGCTTGAAAAAAGTATTGATACAAACTTGATCCGGAAGCCAGTTTCTTTGTCATTTTCAACAGGAGTCTCGTTACAAAGCTCACATGAAAGTTTGCATTCATCGTATGAGGAAAAGAAAAATAATCCATTGGATGAGCTAAGTCCAAGTGCACATGAATTTCAAGATTCTCATGCAGTATTTTTGGAGTTAGATAGAGAATCCATATTATTTAATTTGGGAAAATTTGGATCTGTTTACAAGTTTTCATGGGAGTTGCATTTTAATAGTTCTTTCTTCTTGCTCATAAACAAGCACTTGTAGAGAATACAAACAACAGTCAGAATGCTTACTTGGTTTCATTTGTTGTTTCGTTTCACTTGATCAGGTGATGAATGGAATAATTATAGGTTTTATCGAATAAGCTCCATTTTTGAGCATTTTTTCCAGTTTGTCAGTTGTGTTTTAATATTGAGTCAGTTTTAGTTGAGTAAAAGTCAGTTTGTGTCTTTGAGTCATCAATATTCAATTATGTAGTTTAGATTGAGTTTTTCTTACTCCATAGCCATTGGATAAGGCTACTAGGTCTACAGTGTTCTTGGCACCTCTAAGGAGCTACCATCCCCATTGGAGCCAATGTTAGTGTCAGTCTTTTCATACTTCCATCAGGGATCAAAATTTGCTGTTTTTCATTTTCATAGTAGGAGTCCCATAATGTAAATTTCGCATCATCCCATTAGGTCATGATATATGGTTCCACTGATGGTTGTTTTCTCTTCAGCTCTTCCCTCATAGAATATACTTGCTAATCCTCTTTCATATTGTATTTAGTCATGGTTCATAAACAATATGGAGTCCATTTCATTAGGTTTTAGGGTTTCACCATGGTCAAAAGTGTGATGTTGAAATGGAAATAATGGTCAGCAAGGATATGAGGATGATAAATAAGTCAAACATGATGGCTTGTAGGTTACATCTACTATTTCAATTATCTTTTTAACCTAATGTAATTTTCGCCTAAAAAACATGTTTTTGAGGTGAAAACAGAGTATTTTGAATTTATTTGTATTTCTTATGTAATTTTAAGTTTCTATATGTAATAATGGATCCCAGCTACACCTAAGCACCTCTCCTTACTGCATGATAAAGAAACACTGCAAAATAAATAGAGTTATATTGAGCATTTATCCACCTACAAAGACACAACAACAAAAGGAATTAAAAACAGGGTTTTGAAGAAAGACAAGAAATATTAGAAAGTGGATTTTTCAAAGTGAAAAATCAAAATGTACTTATATTTAAGCTCTCATATTTCATTTTCAAAAATCATTATGTTCATTTAGCAAGCAAGGAGTCCAAAAGTAAGAAGAAGAGGCAAATTTGAGTGAGTTTGGGTGAAGGAATCTTGGCAATGCGCATTGGCTGAGTGGAGCTACATGTCTGGGCGAAATAGGTCGGTGCTACGCATTGAAGACTTTGCACTGCGCGTAGAACCTAGTGTTGTGCGTCTAGAAGAATTCTCT
Organism: Pinus taeda; assembly: GCA_000404065.3. Taxonomy (NCBI): domain Eukaryota; kingdom Viridiplantae; phylum Streptophyta; class Pinopsida; order Pinales; family Pinaceae; genus Pinus; species Pinus taeda. Next base: position 86,937 of record APFE030146302.1, read on the forward strand.
AGTGTAATTTTAGACATGCACTACGCGTTGGGGCCGATGATGCGCGTCTGGGCAAAGGCACTGCTCGTGGAGGAGAAAGGCTCCAAAACCCTCAAAACCTCAAAAAATCTTCAAATTGCTTTCTCTTTCCCTCTTTCCAAGTATGTTACACTCCTCTCCTTCATTTTTTGTTTCCATACGAAAGTCATAAGCACCATTCTTCATGATTAAAATCAAACCCTAGTTTTACTCTATTCATCCTAAAAACCCCTAAACCCCTTTGTTTCTTCCCATCACTTATCATTAGAACTCAAAACCCCTCTCTACATCACTACATATCCCCTCATTATATCCTCTCATCCTAAAACTCCCCTCCTTCACTCTCATAATTCAAATCTCACACTTCATCGTCTAGTCTACCCTAATACATCCCTTCACTCCTAAAAGAATCCCACTCATTCCCTTTATCCCTTTCTAGGAGTATGCAACCAAGAAACCTGGAAAACATGGACAGGAGGAATACTGTGATGATGAGGAGGAAAGAAACTTTGATCTGGCAAAGTATCATGAGCTTGAGTAACATGACACTCAAATCATTGAATTAGAGACTCAGGATCAAGAAAAAATCAAAGACATCATCATTCAGGAAAAGGAGGGCCAAGTACAGGCTCTGATGGACAACTTAGAGAGGGCCAAGTATGTCATCACATACTTAGAGTAGGAAAACAAATAGTTGAGTGACAAACAAGTCCTCATGGAGCTGGAAGTGCTCAGGATGAAATGACAAGTGGAAAAGAGGCACAAGTTTCTATGACCCCTATTGAGCAGGAAAATTTAAAATGATAAGGAGACTTGACTTGAGAGATTCAACATACTCCTTGAGAAGCTGCTACCCAAGGCCACCATGGATAATCAAATGCTCAAACACATGGCCTATCATTGCAGGACTCGTAATAGGATTTGAAACATAAGAATCAAGAAGATGAAAGGTAGGTTAAGGCAGGCCTTGAAGGAAAAGAAAGAGGAGGATAGACTTAGAATGTTGGCTGACGCTTCCTTGACTCATCAGAGCATATGATGGTGGGGCTTCACACAAATTTTGGGGAAATTTTGAGCAAATTTTAACATTTGCAATTTTTGGAAATTTGACACACAAAAAGATGACCTAGACGTGCAGAGCCACCGACGTTGCGCTTTTCCTAGAGGCACCTAATGCACAAATGGCTTGAACTTTTGGATTCAAGGTAGTAAGGGCATACATCCTAGTAAGTTTCAAAGTTTTTGGAGTAGAACTGGGCCACCAAAAGGTCAAAAAACATCCTAAAAATGACCTTTCTGACACTTTTTGGACACACAGAAGCAGTCTTGGGCAAATCAAGTTTCAAGGGGTCAAATGAGATCCAAATGTAGAAATTATATGTGTTCGGGAAAGTATACTTGAAGGCCTTTCCAATGATCTATCATAGGCTTAATGTGGATGTCGGGAAGGCCTTCACAAGGGACCTGAAAGTGGCATTGTGCGTTGAGCCAGTGGCACTGTGCATAAAGCGAATTTTGCTCAAGTTGCCTATTTTTCCCATTTTTGACTATGATCATGGATTATTTCTCATGTTGGATGATTTACTATTGTAAATGACTTCATGGCTTATAAATATGATGGTTAAAAAGTTGCAGACGATAGATTCATTTCTTTAGGAGTTAGGTTGAAGTCCAATGAATCAACTTTTCAATTTTAGAGGGAAGTTGTTAATGATCCCTATATTCCTGTTCCTTGTTTAGTATCAATTAGATCAGCTCCTCATCTTAGGATTTGACCCTAAAGGTGGGAGGAGGTTGCGTTCTTGTATATATCTTCTTCTTCTTTCTCTTTTTGAGAGGTTAGACTCAGTTGGATGTTTAGAGCTTGATTGTACATCATTGTAAGTAGTTTGGCAAGGAGATTAATAAGATTTGTAGCTATTTTATGGGATCCCTATGGTATGGATATTTAGTACAATTTATTATTTTTTGATCATTTGTTTACATTTTTTATGTATGTCATCATTCATTTCATTGCTTCTAGTTGAACATTTTCAAGTTTGATAGGTAGAGTCCATTGTATCAGTACTCTGCCTTGGGAAATCAGTCAACATTTCACATTTTCTACTGTTTAAGAAGGATCCATGACTGTCACATGCCCTTCTTAGTTGCTCATCAATCTTACACACCTCACATCATCAGACCTAAACTGTTACATCCTATTCCTACCTTTCCCCATAGAACACCCTGCATTTCTGACCTAATTTCCCATACCTAAAATGCCTAGCTCCTCCTGATCTGGAAAAACACCAAAAAAATTGAATCAAAACTTCTGAGCTACTATACCTAGCCTATAATCCTTTACCTGATCGAGTCATTTTGACGAAGATCCTTATAGAGAGAGCCCTCTCCCGCCCTAGTAGGGCTAGCTACTTGGTGCTATAGACATATTTGGGCACTGCAACCCAAATCACATATGTTGATAAACCAAGGGCTATTAAACCACTAAAATTGTTGTTTCACACCCTAAAGGATCATGGTCAACTGATTACGTCATTTCCTAGAAGTTTCACCTGAAAAACTACTTAGAACTGGCCAAAACTCGACCATACTGACTGCTCCTTGGTCAAGGTACGATGCACATCATGTGCTACACACAAGAGGTGTGATGCATACTAAGAAGGCCTTCTATAGGGTGCGATGAGCAAGAGTAGATAAATGGCAGACACAGTTTGCTAAGTGGAAAACAAGAGAATCTTCTAGAAACTTATCATATGACACTTGCCTCTCTAAATTCACCCAGGGATGAGTAAGGGATCATGAAATCTCTAAGTGGAACCAAAAACTATCAGTGAAATGACACTAATCAAAAAACCAGAAGTTGACTCACCCTTCTACAAATATCTATAAATGGATCCCTCATCTAATGGATCTAGACAGTTGGAATTTTGTAATTTGTAAGGAAGTGAGGTTGGTTTCTCTTTGAGACATTGCATTGTTGGGTGATCTTGCTTTTCATGATGTGAAGAGAGCTTTCATGCTGGGAGGATGATGTTGGATCAGACAAATGGGTTGTAATCCTCTCTTCTACTTCTACTATCAATAAAGTTATTTGATTTTTCCTGCATACACTTGTGTATTTGTGAATCTTTCTATTTGTGAATGAAATTGTATGGTTAATGTACTTTTGATTCTGCACTGTTTATGGTATTATAGATCTCTATGCTTTGATGGTGTTCTGTTGCTTTGCCTTTATAGGTGTTCTTTAAAGCAGGACAAGTGAGAAAGTAGTGGCAAGCTCTATAAAAGGAGAGAGGAAACAAGCAAGGAGCCAAGTGAAAGATTCAAGTTGGTGCTCTCTGCCTCTCTCTTATCTATCATACATAAAGGAAAACATAAGTTACTTTGAATTGTTTATTTCTAAGATAGCTACCCATCTTAGTGGGACTAGTAGATCAAATAGACACTGGTTTTCCTGGAAACAAAATCATGACTCCAGTGGGGAGCGATTAGTTTGTTTGTTTGTTATTATTGCTTTCTTTATAAACTACAGAAAATCTAACTTGCAAACATCTTAAGTTCCCTTGTGGTAGCTCATTAACCTCATAAGATCATAACCCCTATATTTTGTTGTTACTGTCTATCATAGCTCAGCCTAAATCACTGAACTTACCTGCAAATTTGGATCAAAAATCAAGCTCGGTTTCATTCCGTGGTCCATCGCACTATCTATAACTAGTAGCCTGGATGCATCGTACCTCCCGTGTGTTGCAGGTAAGGCGCATCCCTGTTTCCCTTAAGGACAGGTGCGATGATTGAATGATACTATTTCTATCTCTAGAATTTGGTTTTTCTCTCCTTATTTTCAGCTCTATTCAGTAGTTTTGCTACTTATGATCAATATATCATTGTTGAAGCCTTCTTCCTTTACATTATTTAGCCTCCACTGATAAAAAATTGTGAATTTTTTTTATGTATTTTTCATCATTTACTGTTCTCCTTTGCAGAAAGTAGCTTAATTGAACTGTCATCTTTTGATTCAAAAGTGTCGTAATTGTCATTTTGAGTCAAGAAGAGGAGTGTCGTAAAGTTTTCCACTTCTAGATAGTTGATTGTACTTTTGTCATTGTATTTGACTTGAATTGTCAATATTTGAGGTGTCGAAAGCAGTTTTCCGTTCGAAATAGAAACTGTCATTTTAGTCTTCCTTTCATTTTAAGAATAAATTGTTGAAGTGTCGCTTTTAAGAAAATAGTTCAAATCTGTACTAAGCTTTCCTTTTTGGCATTCTCACATTAAGGAAATGTAAAAAGAAAAACATGCATGTGCATTTACATTTAGACTGCATGCGGAAAATGATTTAGGAAAAGTGCATTTAGTGTGTGCTCTCTGCTCTCTGTTGAAAGAATCACACCTTTCTTTTCTTAGTAGTTAGGATTTTCATTACTAAAAGAAAACAAATGATTTTTTGTCATTTTAGATTGCGTATTTAGGAATTTTACATCTACATCATGTGGTGAACCTTGAAAGACAAAATTCTAAGAAAACTCTAAAATAAACCTCAATGAACATAAAAACGCTTTGGAACCTAACGCACAACATATAGAAGTCTAGGCTAGAGACGTGTTCCAGCGTCGTAGAACTTGGTAACTATCGTTTTCATAAGGTTGGGTGATTCTTCCTCTTTGATATGACAAGTGCCAACACGGACTTGTGCTCCCCGTACCATCAAGTATATATTGGGAGACCACAATAGGTTGATATCCTTTATCCTTAGGAAGCAGTGTTTGCCGCCCTATCAATCGCAATGCACTGAACACAACATTCAGGAAGATTGACTACCATACATAAAGTCCTTGGTAATTTCTCTTTAATTTACCAACAAGATGTATATTCCATTTTTGCGAATGGTTTGGTAATCTCTTTGTCTATATTTCCAGAGCATTCACTTTCATTCCTTTTCAACTCCCTAAGATAAAAGGTCCATCTTAGCACTTGTCACTTAAGGCTCATTAAAAATCAAAGGCAACTAGAGTCACCTTTAGCTTTTTCTCGACTCTTAAAAATTGAAAAAGCAAGTTGTGTCAAAGCATCATAAAATTTATTTAATTCGGAATAACATTTTCCCCTTTTAAATTTTGGGTTGATAAAGTAATCCGCAATCGTGGAAGAAAGTCAATCGAAACCCCATAGTTTGTGAAGATTAGCGAGTCAACTGTCTTTGACTCCGAAAATGAAACCATTCTAGGAAAAATGGTCTCGTTTAACTGGGTCAAATTATCATGGTCTATTTGAAACGTGTGTTTCAACGTCATCAGAGACTCCAGTTACTCCCATTATTTATAGTACCGCTACCTTTACAGAAGAAGTTCCACAGTTACAAGAGGACATTAGAACTAATCCCAGTGTAATGGTAAACACTTCTATCCCTGAACCAGCTCCATCTAGGGCTAATTCAGAAGGTGTCACCCCTTCTGTGTCTGATACTCCAGAAGCTATACCTTCTTTAGCTCTAGAAATATTTTACGGACCTGACGGTCTACGTCTTCCACCTGGACTGATTGCTATAGAAGAGATTGTAGAGGATTTTCCATCCAGTACCCCATTGTATTTTGGAACTGGGATCCACCTATATCCTTCTACTATAGAAATTAGTTCTTTTAATCATCCTTCATTGCAAGTTCCTATCGAATCACTAGGAAATCTTTTGGATAGACTAAATATGTCTGAACAACCATCAACATCTAGGATTGTGTCATCTGATAAAACAACAGTAGAGCCTCCTACTACTACTCTGACAATGTTCACTGGTATACGATCTGTCCCACCTAGTTCTCAACCACTAGATGGATTCCACCCAGGGACTGTTTCGACAACATGGTTTGTTCTATTTGTTCATCCAGAATCTTATTTGGAATTTCTTATGTTGAAACTCAACAAATTGATCCTTCACATCAGTATCAATTTGGGCAGTCCAACCTCCAAAGACCAATATATCCTTTGAACACTAGATTGCCGCCATATGGGGGCAGTATGCTTTTTCATTATTCCCTCCAGGAGAACAACCATATGAGAGTTCACAACAAAATTCAGGTGAAACTGGAATTGAATCTAGTGTTTGGGTACCAATACTACCTCAACAACCAAGGGTTGTATATTCAATGCAACCAAGTCAGCCTGTGTCAAACATTCCCACTACACCTGCTATTGTGACTGTGTCGCAAGTACAAGCGCTACCTGTTGTATGTCAACCTCAAGTTTGTTAGGTCGTAATACAACAACCCCTTGCCTCTACAGTTCAATCAAAACCTCAGATTAGTGACTCCTTAATTGGAGTGACTCAGGTTCAAATGGGTACTATCACCCCTCATCTTCGTCAAACACCCAGTATTGGACAACAACAAATGGTCCAACAACCATCGCTGGTACAATATCAACAACCACAATTCCAGCAAGCTTACTGAGGACCTAAGCAACAAAGCTTTGCAGGTAATGGGCAACCATATTTTCAAAGTAGTTATCAACAACCATACTATAATGGTTATGCCCATCAATCTTATCAAAGTTATCAACATTAGATACATTATGCTGGTATGCAAAGACCCACTGCTCAGGCAATCCCATCTTATCTTGGGTATGCTTCGCCAAACCTGAATCAACAGTTTCCCTTTGTAGCAACTCTAGAATTATCGGATTTAAACCAGTTAACAAATGATGCAATTGCTTACGCCCCATGGTGGCTAGAAATTCCTTATAAACTTCCCTCAGATATTCCTAAATTGAATGGAAATCCGAGTGAAGATCCATCGAATCATGTGATGACCTTTCATTTGTAGTGTTCGTTTAACACCCTCAATGATGATTCGATTAGGCTTTTCCTTTTTCAGTGAACGTTAACTGGTCCAGCAACAAAATGGTACATTGAATTTCCTAGAGCTTAGTTTGACAACTTCAGCGCCCTTGCCACTACCTTTTTAACCCACTTTCAATTACCGATAAGGTATGAAATAGGAACATAACTCCCTAACCATTTTAAACAGACAATAACCACTCATATATTTGATCATATACATGAGTGGCGACGTCGTCGTCAAATGGTAAAGACCTATGTTCCTAATTAGCTTCTAGCTAAGTGGTTTATTAAGTTGTTATTACCTTCTATTACAGAAGATGTGGCCAAGGAAGGAGTCATCACTGAAGAACAAGTCATTGCTCATGCACAATATCTAGACTTGATCTATACTCAGTCTGGCATGCTCTATGACAAAATTCTTGATGCCCCTAGACTAGAATTTTCTATTCCTCCTCCTCTTAAATTAGATAAGGACTCTCATGTTGGTGATCGTATGATTGGCACCTCAAGTACACAAACCGCAAAGGCTCCATCTGGTAAATCCCTTGCAATTTCTAGTAAAAAATCTAATGACAAACTTCTTGCCTTGGAGGTTAATGTCGTGTCATCCGACAAAGGGAAAGAACCAAAGCAACCAGGGGGAAAGAAGAAAGGGAAAAACAAAAAGAAGAAATAGGAAGAATCGAATCCTAAGAAGTCTTCTAGAAACCCTGCTGGGTGAAAGAAACCTAATCAGCCATGCTTCATATGTGATGAGGACCATTATATGAGAGATTTTCCACATCGAGCTGAGGTCATGAAGTTTTTGAAGACTTCAAGTACCTTGGCGGTATTGACTGGTCCGTTTCCAAACCCAGGAACCAATCTGGTTGCTATCGATCATGCTTCCCCATCCCAAGTGCTTATGTTTTCCATTTTAGAACAACAAAGTGATGCTTTGATATCGACGAGGAATAAATATTATGGGAATCCACAGATGTCGAACAAGAAGGCTACAAATCAACCTAGTAGTTCGACAACAACTTCGTCAGAAGTTGTGCCACCGATCATTCCTGAACTAACAATAAAGCCGCTAAAGGGAGTAGTACATAAATTGACATTTAATCCTTGTGCTCGAGTAGAACAGAATTATAATATAATAGAGGATTTGGCTCAATTTCCATCCACTATGTCAACACTTGAAGTACTGCAGAATTTCCCCTCCCAAGAGCAAGATTTATTATCAGCAATAGGTGGGATTGACCCAACAGATTCCAATCTTGTGGCCTTTAACCACAAAGGATATCAACCTCAGTTACTAGTGCAGCTTGCTTTCCTTATATAGGTAAAAGTGCTCAACAAAACTATTCATATAACAATCATTGATGAGGGGGCATCTACCTGTATTATGTCAATGAGTTGCTGGAAAAATTTAGGCTCGCCACCCTTGTCACCATCATCAACAACATTAAAAGCGTTCGATGGAAGAACATACACGCCATATGGGATATTAAGTAACTTTCAAGTTGAACTGGGGGGCAGGACTGTAGAAATTGAAGTTGAAGTTATCGATGGAAACCTCAATTATAATATTCTACTCGGAAGGCTGTGGATTTATGCTATGGCTACTGTTGTGTCAACATATTTTAGAAAGATTGCATTTCCCTTCCAAGGCATAATTACAATAGTTGACCAACTAACCTTTTTCCCCAACAGTTCACAAGCTATGGGAAGCATTCCAACGATCCATGGAAGCTCTCAATCACTTCAAAATGTCAGAGTAGGCCCCCTAAAAGACCCTGCCTTAATGGGTACTTTTACCCTCCCGCGTCCGATTAATTTGGCGTAAGTGGTCATGGTGGAAACTTTTAATATGGTGTCTTCTACATCAGCAAAGATTAAGAAGATTTTTGAACATTTTGTTTGCATGGATCATCATCAGGTATTGCCTCCAAGCCCCATAGAACTTTTGTAGGAATCAATTTTCTTCGCCTGGGCAGCAAACCCAAATCAACACTCATCAAGTGTTTGGATAGATAGGTCCCTAGAATATGGCACCTCTTTAGATCCTTGGTCACGTATATACTCTACAGATGAAGGAATCATTCGATCAATGATGATATGACAGGCACCATGAGAAGATTACCACCATCGTTCCCATCTTCAAGATAACGACGAATATTATTCCAGTCACCTTAATCATCATTCAGTGTTTGATTTTCTATCAAATACTATAAATACGGTGGATTCCGAGTGAATCCTATCCAATATTGAAGAAACTATCTCCATAAATATCTCGACCAAACCTAATGTTGTAGAGAATATTCATGTCAACAAATCTTGTTCTTCTTCAGAACTGGAAATATACTCCGCTCTCTTTTGAGAATTCAGAGATGTCTTTGCATGGTCATACGAAGAAATTCCAAGCATTGACTCGATCATCGTTGAACATGAAATCAAGATGTATCCAGATGTCAAACCAGTACGATAGCGGATTTCACAGGTTCACCCGAAGAAAGTCACTACCATCAAGGCAGAAGTTGATAAACATTTACATGCTAGTTTCATATACCCTGTTCCTCTAACTGGTTCGCTATCGAATATTGTTCCTGTCATGAAAAAGCAAAGAACGATTAGAGTGTGCATTGATTACAGGGATGTACATCAAGCTTGTCCAAAGGATAACTACCCTACACCCTTCATTGACCAGATAATTGATGAATGCGCTGGATGCAAAATATTTTCGCTCATGGATGGATTTTCTAGATACAATGAAATAAACATCCACCCATAGGACCAGTCAAAGACTGCATTTGTATGTCCATGGGGCACATTTGCGTACCGTAAACTACGGCAACTTTTGAGAGGGAAATGAGCTATGCCTTCCATGACATCAAACACATCATTCAACCATATCTCGATTATCTACCAACTCATTCGTGAAAGCAGATTGATCATCTGCAGGATTTGAGAGCTATATTTCTACGTTGCTGACACTACAAAATACGACTCAATCAACACAACTATGTATTTTGTGTCGATTTTGGTCATTTACTTGGTTTCACAGTTTCTAAGGATGGGATTCGACTAGACCCATGTAAGGTTCAGGCAATCATCGACATGCCTCCACCTTCAAATTTTCTTCATATTCAAAAACTCCAAGGAAAAGCAAACTTTCTAAGAAGGTTCATTCCAAATTACGTTGAACTTGCTAAAGGTTATACGTGTCTTTCGAAAAAATAAGTGCCCTTCAACTAGGATCAGGTTGCGCAAGCTTCCTTTGATGCTTTAAAAGATTCCCTAATAAAAGCATCATTAATGTACACTCCTGACTATCAAAAAGACTTTAACCTATATCTAGCCGCAACAGGTACAACGATCGCAATGGTTTTAGTAAAAGAAGACAATGGAATTGAACATGTTGTCTATTATTTAAGTCGAAACTTAAATGGTACAGAAAGCAAGTACTCCTATGTTGAAAAGATGGCTCTAGCGGTTGTTCAAGAAGTACAAAGATTTTGACGCTATATCCTCTTTCACGAAACTACCATTTCTGTTAAATTACAACCCTATGACTTACATTCTATCACGTCAATTACTAAGGGGAAAATATTTGAAGTGGATAGCCATTTTGCAAGAGTTTGATCTGGAATTCACAAAATCCAAATCAAATAAATCTCTATTCTTTATGAAGTTACTTTGTGACCTCGCATCGTCGTCCAACAATTTAACATCTAAAGCATAAATCGTGGATGAAACCTTCTTTCTGATATTGTCAAGCGATCTGTGGTATGGAGATATACTGATCTATCTCCAAACCCAAACATTTAGGCCTAAAACCTCTCGCTCTGAACAACGACGTATTTGATACCAAGCGAAAGACTACATGATCGTGGGTGATACACTTTACTGTCCTAGTGTCGATACAGTTCTGAGAAGGTGCCTCACGCATGAGGAGGCCGAAAAGGTCCTGAATGACTGTCATTCACGTGCATGTGGGGGGCATCAATTTGGTTACACTATGACACAAAGGATCTTATGATAAGGTTACTTATAGCCTACTATATTCAAGGACTGCATAATGGCAGTGAGAAGTTGCCATGCTTGTCAAATTTTTGATCGCAAAACTAGATTACCACCCACACCGCTTCACCCAATAGTTGTTGTTGCGCCATTCACCAAATGGGGCATAGATTTAATGACATGTAACCCCACCTCAGCTAGGGGGCATGGGTATACAATAGTTGTAGTTGACTATTTTACAAAATGGGTCGAGGCGATGCCTACATTAAACAACAGTGGCGAAACGACTTCTCTTTTCTTTTTCAATCATGTAGTCTCTAGATTCAGTGTTCCACAGGCTATAGTCATAGATCATGGATTGCATTTTCACAATCACATGATGGTTGGATTACCTACCAAATTAGGATTTTCCCACGATAGTTCTACTCCATATTATCCGCAAGCTAACGAACAAGCTGAGGTCATCAACAAAGTCCTGTAGCACATACTACAAAGGATGATTGGAGTCCAGAAATGGAATTGGCACTTAATCCTGTACTTATCCTTATGAGAGTATAAGACATCAGTGAGAAATGTGACTGGATTTACACCCTTTTAGCTAGTGTATGGCCTAGAAGCGGTCTTACCGATTCAGTTTGAAATCTCATCTCCCAAGCTCGTAGACGATCTACATCCAAAAACTTCGAAGGAAGAGGCTCATTTCTTGGAACTAATCCAATAGGATGAAACCCATCATGATGTCACCTTGACTAACAAAGCTCATAAGAAATGCATTAAGGCACAATTTGATAAAAATGTCAAACCCCGTGTCTTCTTAGAAGGTGACCTGGTCTTGCTTTACGATTAGGACTCCAATAAATTGGGAGCAGGTAAGTTCAAACCATTTTGAATGGGCCCCTACATTGTTAAAAGAGTATTAGGAAAAGGAGCCTTTGAGCTAGTTGATTGCGATGGGATTCCACTGTCGCAACCTCGAAACAAGTTTTATCTTAAGCGTTACTATGCTTGACTAAGTGTAGTAATCTCTTTATAGATATGCTTTTGTTACGTCTTTGTTTTCGTCAAGAGTTATCATTTTGGTTGGGTAATCCACTTTTCATTTGTTGCAGATGTCAGACCTATTGGAATCATTGCTTGGATATGCCGACGAAGCTAGTCATAGTATGCAGAACCTATCTTCTGCAGCCCGGGCCATTTTTGATCCATGCGGCAAGTTAGTGAGTTTCAGAGCGATATGTATTGGTCAATCAGAAAACAACATCGCTAAGTAAAACGCGTTGATGGAGCTTCTCTCTAATGCCATCGCACATGGTGTTGAGCCTCAACCTTGCACCTTCCTACACACCCTCTTAACCCTCATTATCCACTCACTTCACTCATCCAGTGGCTAAATCATTGCATTATAGTTTAAAAAGGACTATTTATATGGTTTTCTAACTATACTGATGTCTGTTGTTTGGTTTAGTCTTTTTGTTCATGCAGCTGCGGAAACTTGTCAGTTTCCGCAGCCAGCACAGGTTTCCACAGCCAGCACAAGATTCTACAGCTATTTTGTTAAAAGCTGTGCTCCAGGTGTCTTATGAAGGAATGGGCTACATGGGCAAGCTCCAGATGGCATGTACATGGATCGTGTCCCTTCGAACCTGCCAAATCATCCATTAGAGGCCGCGGTCAATCAAAGTCAAAGACGTGGCCAACCAAAGAGTTCAGCGGTGGCACGTCACTGTTTTGGGCACGTGAATGATACGTGGCCTAGTTCCCAGCTCACGGAGGCTCCAGTGCACCTGAGGATTGTTCTTGAACAATGAATCTAACAGCCAACCACTCCAAAGATTTAAGAAGCATAACGACAGTTACACTAGATCTCGGCTGAAGAGATCTACGTATCTATGGCACGCAATCAATAGCATAGTAGTTGATCAGTTAACTGTAGAATTTTTACATTATAAATAACGCGTTGTTGAGCATTGTAAAGAGACTTTTTAGATGCATAGAAATTCTGAATTGTTATGTAATTTCCGCACGCTGCTGGTTATCTTGTCACCCCACTGTTTTATATGTTGTTGATTTAAATACATGAGAAGACCTTTCTGAAGATAGTCTTGTGATCATTTGATTGGCTGAAGTGGCAGAGGGCCCCTGCACACTGAAGCCCTGTACAATATTTGTTTAGTTTCATTATGCTTTTGTTTTATCATTAGTTTGTACATAATATGTTGCTTTATGTTTCTGCTGTTCATATCTTTATCTTTGTAAACTGATCAGTGCTTTTTGCAGGCTCTCTTAGGCAGCCCGGGCAATCTTTCATTTTCTTTAATAACGTTTGGCATATGTGATCATATTTTCCTTCCTGCTAACCTTTATTTTCTGTAGTTTACATTCAGCATTGTCCTTTTCAAGTTGTTATTTGTTTATTTCTTTTTTAGCTAATTAGATGTCATACTGCTTAACAATTTATGATTTCTTTCTGTGGTCAAATGACTATATCAGGAGGAGATCAGAAGATCACTAACTGTAGTGTGATTTAGTTGTCATATTACTTACTCATAGTTGCTTTCCATAAAGTAGATTGAGATAAATGGTAAAGAACTAGAAGAGTCTAAGTAATGTGATTAATTTCTTTTCTGCAATTTACATTTAGTTATCATATTGCTTGTTATGTTCATGATTACTTCCCCAAGGTAGATTGAGCTGAGGGGTAAAGGATTTGAAGAATTCAAGTAGTGTGATTAGTTTCCTTATGCAATTTACTTTCTTGAACAGTTAAATATCATATTGCTTGTTATGCTCATGATTACTTCCCCAAGGTAGATTGATCCAAGGGGCAAAGGATCTAAAAAGTTCAAGTAGTGTAAATTAGCTGCTTTACTTTAAGTTTGAGTTGTTTTTCAAGTTTTTGCTTTCTTTTCATTTTCAGCAGCAAGGATATTGGGCCATTGTCATTAGTTTGCTTTTTGATGCAGTTTGTTTTCTCTTAAGAATTGATTTCATTTCAGTTACTGTAAAGATTTCTTTTGAGCATTTTTAAAGTTTAGAAATCATCACCATTTACACTCCACACACTTCACACTTCACTTTCATCACCACACATTAAGAAAAGAATGAAATCCAAAAACAAACTAAAAAAGCTTAAAAAGACAAAAGCCTAAGGAAATGGTTATCTAAGTACATATAGTACACCTCACTTCGTCAGTTTACGAACCCCGGGTTGACAATATAAATAGCAATTTAGATCACAATAAATTGACCAAACATTTTGGCGCCGTTGCCGAGGAAGTGAAATTAGGTAGCCAATTTCTAAAAAAAAAATATATAAAAACAAGAAAATTTCA
>APFE030146306.1:0-25277 GCA_000404065.3 Pinus taeda
TTTTTGGGGTTTGGCGCTTAGGGCTAAGGCCAAAGGGGTTACTTTGTCAGGTTTAGGAGAAAAACAAGGAAATGGAAATGGAGAAGGGTAAGCGGGGTAGAAGGAAAGAAGGGAAGAGCAACAAAATGTGAAACCTCTTGAGCACAACCAACAGACCAGATCTCTTCCAGGCGTTAGGAAATCAGCGTTGCATAACAGAGCTAACACTGACTCCTTCTAGGGATGAAATCCTCCCTGTGAGGTTTCAAGAACCGTAGACCACTGCCTTTCATTCAAAAAACAAGATCAACAATCCTTCCTAGTGTTCCATTGGGCATGGAGTCTAATTAAGCCTACACTAAAACTTGTAAAAAGACCTATTCACAATGTTGAGCCCTTAAGGCATTAAACAACATAAATCTTCAAAAACTGCCCATTGACTAGGCCATCAAAAATTGTTTCTCCTCCCATACTTTGCAACATGAAATTGTTGTTCCCCTGGATCTGAGAAATGATAAAAGGTCCAGTCTATAGAGCATCGAACTTCCCATGATTGCCTTTCTTTTCCTTCAGTGCATCCCATTTAAGCACCAAGTCTCCAACTTGAAAATTGTCCATCTTTTCCTTTATGTCAAAGGATTCCTTGATCCTCTTTTGATGTGCTGCAGACTTTTCAACCAACTGATATCTAATTTGATGTACTTTAGCCAGGTCACTAATCCTCTTTTCCATGCCATTTTCCTCATTCTGTTCTTCCTGCAAGAAATTTGCCACAGGGAGGGTTAACTAGATTGGGAATACAACCTCAGTGCCATACACCAGCTTGAACGAAGAATTCCCTATAGATTTCTTGGTGGTCACCCTGTGAGCCCACAATGCATACTTCATCTTGGAAGTCCAGTTCCTTTTGTTGTCTTCCAACAACTTTTTGATTATCCTTATCAGGATTTTGTAGGATGATTCTGCTAAACCATTACCCTGAGGGTAATATGAGGTGGAATGCACTAGACCAATGCCCATTGAGTCACACATGTCCACCAACTCTTTTGCCCTGCAGGCTACTACGTTGTCTGTAACCAATTTGTGTGGACAGCCAAACCTGGTGAAAATATTTTCTGTCAAGAACTTCATGACCACATGGTGATCAGCTTTCCTAGTAGGAATGGCCTCAATCCATTTAGTGAAGTAGTCAGTGGCTACTAAGATCCATCTGTGCTGGCCACTAGAATGTGGATTAATTTCACCTATGAAATCCAGGTCACACTGCTGAAAAGGGCCACTGGCAGGTATTGGCTTCAAGGGTAAGGACTTCAACTGCTGCTTTCCTTCGAACCTCTGGCACTTGTCACAAGATTTCACAAATGAAAAGACATCTGAAAACAAAGTGGGCCAATAATACCCAGCGCTGAGGATCTTGTGGGTCATGGTTTTCCAGTAGTGATGTCCTCCACAAATACTAGAATGGAACTGATGCATGACCTCCATAGATTTTTCTTTGTCCAAACATCTTAAAAGGATTCCAGATGGATCCCTCCAATACAACAAGTTTTCATGAATGCAATACTTGGATTTTTCTGAGCTTAATAGTTCTGGCTTGGCTTGAACTTAGGTTTCGAGGAACTTCTAGCTTCAGCAAAAATTGAGCTATTGTAGAATACCATTCACAAGAAGCTAGATTTTCAGCCAACAACTGGTCATGTCCTACTGTTGCTTCTTCTGTCTGTCCATCTTCTGAATTTGTACTTATCCAATTCATGTCCAGCATCCTGTAATTCTCTTCAGCCATCAGCTTGGCAAGGCCCTGACGTCTAACAAGCTTAGTGGGCTTGAATTCTATGTTGAATTCAATAAGCTTTGTAGTCCATTTAGCTCTTCTTCCATCAACATCTGTCTGCGTTAGGACATCTTTTACTGAAGTAGAGGGCACATATGCAATTACCTTGGAGTACAGAATGTATATTCTGAAAGCTTTCAGGGATTTGATAAGAGCATAAGCCTGTTTTTCTATAATATCATACCTTAGTTTAGCATCCCTTAAGGTTTTGCTGAAAAATCCCACTGGATGCTCTGAATCCTCCTCATCTTTCTGCAATAAGACTGCTGCAAGGGTGTCACTAGAAGCAAAGGAGAAGATATGAAACTCCTTGCTATAGTCCAGGCTGATCAACGTGGGAGCTTCCATAATAGCTCTCTTGATGGCTTCAAAAGATCTTCTTGCTGCATCAGTCCATTTGACCTCTGATCCCTTTTTTAGCATGGAGGTGATGTGTTTTACCAATTCTTCAAACTTAGGAATAAACCTCCTTACAAAATTTATTTTGCCCAGAAAGAATTGGAAGTCCTTTTTTGATCTTGGGACAGACAAGGTCTGTATCACTTTCACTCTTTCTGAGTCAATCTTGACACCTACAGCAGAAACAATGTGTCCAAGAAGCTTGCCTTCTTCTAAAACAAATTGTGACTTCTTAGGATTCACTAATATCCCAAACTTTTTGCACTTTAGAAATACTTTCTTCAAATGCTGCAAATGATCTTGATGGCTGCTGGAGTATACTATTATATCATCCAGGTAGACAAGGACAAACTTATCCTTCTCTCCTACAAATGCTATAAACATAGCTCTTTGAAAGGTGGCTCTAGCATTCATCAACCCAAAAGGCATCTTGGAATACATAAAAAGTGCCCCAAGGAGTGGTGAAAGCAGTGTTTTCTTGGTCATCTGGACGTACAACAACTTGGTTATACCTTGAAAATCCATCCAGGAAAGACATAACTTTGGCTCCTGCGACTTTCTGCAGCAAATGCTCCATCTTTGGCAGGGGATAGTTGTCCTTCTTAGAGCATTTGTTCAGGTTCCTGAAATCAACACAGCCTGATTTCTCCACTTTTCTTTCTCACCACTACCAAGTTGGCTACCCACTTTGAATATCTTAGAGGAACTATGATTTTGGCAGCCAACAACTTCTTGATTTCTTTTTCAACCAGAGGGAGGAGCAAAGGGTTTATGGGCCTTAGCTTCTGCTTGAAAGGAATGGTGTCTTTTTCCAATGGGATCTTATGCTGGATGATCTTTTTGTCATAAGTTTTGAAGTCATTGTATTCCCAGGCAAAGGCATCAGCAAATTGCTTCATTAAGGTGCAGTACTCAGAACTTTGGGCAACAGACAAATGGGTGGACAGATTTATATACTTTGGATGATTTGGACTCCCTATGTTATGCCTATGGACTGCAGATTGATCTTCTTTTTGGGCAACCTTATGAGGCACATTATTATGGTCAAACAACTTCTCTAGGGGCACTAGTCCTCTAGGTATATGATTGCTAGGCAACTGAACAATGTTGTCTCGGCCAATTTTGTTTCTTAGCTGCGGGTGGGGACATTCCTCCAAGGTTTCATTCTCTTGATCAACTTGCATTTCAGAGAATTCATTAATGACTTGCAAAAATATATTTACTTCATCATCATCCTCAAAGACTTTCTAGTGCTGGACATTATCAGGCAAGGATGGTCTATATCTCATCTAGACTTGATAAATAAATTTAGGGGGCATGGGGGGGATGAACATGCTAGCAGACACAACAAGGGAATCAGCAAGCTGAGTTTTTAATCTAAGAATATATGAGATACAGAAACTATCAAAAGAATCTTTGAGTCTCCATACCTCATCTCTGTATGTTTTTAGCCTTGGGTGCCTTGCTTGGAATGTTTTGTTCACTTGCTGAATGATGAGATCAGCATCTCGAAACACCTTTATGTGTCTTTGGCAGCGTTTAAGCCAAATATCAGAGCCTCATACTCTGCTATATTGTTGGTGACCTGAAAAGTCAGTTTAAAAGACAAATGGGTGCTTTCTTGTTTTGGAGACACCAGCACCACTCCTGCTCCTGCAATTTCCCTTGAACATGCTCCATCAAAGAACATATCCCAAACTTGTGTTTTTTCCCTTTCCAGGGCCTAGCATACTAGTTCCTTGAGCTACACCGAGGCCCTCTGGGATTCTTCAATTTGGAGAATAAATGCTCCAAAATCAGTGTCCACAACGTAAATGGGATGATTAGTGAGATTCTTCTCATCACTGATGATATAGGCTAGTTGGGCTTCCCTGTACAGTCTTTTGTTTTCTCCTCCAAAAACTGGGACAGTGGCATAAGATAAGTCATTTTGTAATGTCCCACCCAATATCTTAATCCACCCTCTGGAGAGTAGCTTACCAAACTTAGGGGGGACATCTGCTACCACAATATCCATCATCATGCTTTTCATGGCAAGCTGAGTTAGGGTGATAGCTAAATCTTTGATCAACCCCAGACATTTCACCTTCCTTGAATCAAAGGAGAACAGGTCATGATAACGTCTGATAATATTAAGGCCTAACTCTTCCATGACAGCTTTGGGCATCAGATTATGGCTGGCACCTGTGTCCAACAGACAGTTGTGGAGGATTTTGTCATGAATGGTCAAGGAGACATAAAATGATGGGGAAGTGTTATCAGCAGGTTTAGTCATTGGGCTAAGCACAATTGCAAGTTTGTCATATTGTAAATTCCCATAGTCATTGGAGGCTTGTGTGGCTTTCAGCTCAAGGGCATCAAGGATAGGCTTCCTAAAGGCCTCACTCTTTACAAGTTCTATCAGAGGTACAAATATTTTCAACTTCTGGATTTCTGATTCAAAACTGAAAGGGGAAGGGGATTTGTCAAGGCCTCTTACCTCTTGAGATGGTGCTTTCAGGATGATAGGATCAGCTGTTGGTCTCTTTTGTTTGCTGATTTGCTATTCTGTGGGGACAACAGCTCTTTGGGCAGTATTCTCTTTGACATTACTTGTTCTTGACCTCAAGTTATATCTTTGCTGATCCTCAGTCTATAGAACAGCTTCTCTGTCCCATTCTTGACTGGTCTGGTCCTAAAGTAATGATTCTTCGTAGGCAGCGAATGTCAAAAAGGCAGCACTACCCTTGTCTTCCATGCAGTGAATCTCATCCTCTTCATCAAATTGTTCCTCCTCCATGACTACGTTTTGAAAAGGAGTCTTAACCCTTTGTTCTTCACTGGCCTCTTTGCCCCTCTGAATGATCTGCAGTTCATTTTCTCTTCTGAATGGATTTGGATTTCTAGGAGCAAATGTATTAGAAAGCCTTGCTTTCCCAGAACTCTGCTCAACCTTCAGTTTGGATATTTCAGCAGCCACTGACTCTATCATTTTAGTCATTTTGTCTATTTTGGGTTTTGAAGATGAAGAAGAAGAAGAAGCCTTACCTCTCTGCCTCCTTCTATCAGCATGACCTTTCAGTTTCTCTGCAGCCATGATATTGGTTTCTACCTCCAAGGCTGCATCTTGCATTTCAGCTAGAGTAGCACATCTCCTTTCTCTTAATAGCAGGCAGAAATCAGAATCAAAGGCATTGGCATAGGTGAGTTTGGCAGAGGTGGGGGTAGGCTTTACTTCAGTTGGTATCTTGCTATACATACAATTCAATCTTTTATTAAAGTCAGACAATGACTCCCCATTTTCCCTTTTGAGGTTGCCAACCTCAGTATGGTAATATAGAAGGTCTTTCTTATCTCCCCAATGCTTTGAAAACGTATCATCTAATGCTTCAATGTATGTTATAGACCTAGGGGTCAGCTCTCTGAACCACTTTCTAGCCTCACCATCAAGGCTTTGGACAAAAACTCTCATCCACACATCATCTTCACTGATATCTAGGTTATCAACATAGCTATAAAAAGAATCAAGGTGTTCTTCAGCTATTACTCCCTCTGTACCAGTGAACTCAGGCATGTATTTCTGGTATTCTCCTGCAGGCATGGCATTCAAGAGAACAGGTAGGACCAAGGGTCCATACCTAGCAGCTATGATTCTATCCATTTTGGTGGGTGCTTGTGGGCCTGCCATGACTGGGGTAGATGGGAGGGTACTGGTAGTTTGAAAGGTAGGGAGTTGAGAAATGACTGACAATGATAAAGGAATATGATGGACTATAGGGGAGGTTTTCTTTGGACTGAGATCCAAAGGGGAACTTATTGGACAAGGAGCTTCATGAATCTCTGGAAATATTTCCTCAGCTACAAGCCTTTCTTGCAGAGATACATAAGATTGTTTAGGCTTACCTGATCTTGATGCTCCTTTTCGTGATATCTTGCTTTGCTTGACAATCTTCTTAGGGTCAGGCATTGGGTCAGTTGCTGATGTTTGAGGATTTCTCCGAGTATGCCTCACAAACTGAGCCAGAACTGTGATGTGGAGTTGCTAAAGGCTGGTCCTCCAGTGGCGTCGCTAAATAGATGATTACAACCAAAATGTGTCTAGACTTTGTCTATCATCAAAGCTAGATCTATGTCGTTCTCCCAGGGAAGCTGAGCTTCGATCTCCTCTTCCCGGCAACGGCGCCAATTATGCTGGGATTCCAAGAAACTCTCCTAGGTTGTAGCTCAGAGATGCCTGGTAACATATAAATTCAACTATTGTTGCAGGTTTAATGGAAAGAATGATGGTTTGGTTCAAGCCAGATAACCACTTCTTTGTTTCACTCCAGACATGCGTGAACACTCTTAGACTACAAGGCTCTAGACCACCAATGCTCACAGTTTTAGAGATTAGGCGAATATGGAGAATAATAACCACACCAGCAAATGCAGAAGACCATGTGATGGTCGGCTGCAACTAGTAAAGAAACCTGTAAATCTAATCTACTAATGCAAAGACAGGATGACAACTCTCCTGCATTAGGTAGAAAGAAACCTGGGCAACCTATTCAATGATGCATACAAGATTCTAACATGGAGTCTGTTGGTCGAGATGGGAGCGGGATGAGTCGGGACCATTAGATCTTCAATGGACAGATCGGACGGTCATCGGAAAATGGAGTTGCGCGGGTGTTTAACGGGTGGGGCAGATTGGTCGAGCGGTAAGCGGTAAAAGCCCACGGTCGCGCCACTCAGTGATTGATACGTAGCGAAAAATGAGAGAGGAAAACCGCTCTCATCGCACGCTATCGTTCGATCAAGTTGTCAGCGCGGTGAGAGCGAAGACCGTCAGATCTTGGCGGAGATGATCTGACAGTGGGGAGTGGAGAGTGGGTCGCCTTTATCGGATGTGACAGGAGCCATTGGATCAGCGGGGGAAAATCAATGGTGGGAAAATGATGAGAGGTTTTACGAGCGCGCGAGGGCGTATGGGTAAAGTTTCATGGTGGTTTTGGGGTTTGGCACTTAGGGCTAAGGCCAAAGGGGTTACTCTGTCGGTTTTAGGAGAAAAACAGGGAAATGGAAATGGAGGAGGGTAAGCAGGGTAGAAGGAAAGAAGGGAAGAGCAACAAAATGTGAAACCTCTTGAGCACAACCAACAGACCAGATCTCTTCCCAGCGTTAGGAAATCAGCGTTGCATAGCAGAGCTAACAATAGATATTGTGCCAGGAGAGCACCGCAGCAGCCAAGGAGAGTGACGTGGAGCCAACAAGGGCTCACGCAAGGCCACACAGAGGCAGCCAAGCACTGCGCAAAGCACCAGAGAGGCCAGCGTGACTAACGTAGAGGCCCAAAAAGCTGACGCAGGGCCTCCTGGGGCTAACGCAGGCCAAGAAAGGTTGACGTAGGGCCAGCGTGAGACAGAGAGGGGCTGACGCAGTCCAGATTGGGCAGACGCTGGGGTTGCAGAGCAGTTTTGTGTTGAGGAGTTGTCGGAAGGATTTTCCGGGGTTTCAGCCAGGAGATTTCTCTCAAACTGTGAGGTATAGCTGCTAAGGAAATTTTCTATTGGGTAGGCCAATTTCAGCACCCAAATTGTACTCTGATATTGCTAAATAAGAAAACCCTCAGATCGCTGCATTGGTTTTCTCGCATTGGGTTTTCTGCGGACATTGTTCCAAAAATAATGGTGTCATGTGGTGTGTTTGTTCTTGTTTCTTTTAGTTGCTGATCTGTAATATGTTGAGCATGCACTGGTGTTTATTTTCAATATTTACTTTGTAAATAACTTGTTAAAGAAAAATAACAAGTAGGTAGGAATAAATCAGAAAAAGTGCACGAAAGGTTTCTAAACTAAGTAAACTTAGAAACTTTAACAATGTGGAGAAGCAAACTAGATTTGAATGTTTTCAATCCTTGTACATATAACAACTTGATGACTACCATTTGTCTAAAGAGCTTTCCTTTCTGAATTCAACCTTTTCTCGGACAACTTATTCTTATGCTCCAGAAGTTGACAAGTATGGGTACAAAATGAAAAATCATTCCTATGTCAAAATACTATTGATTTAAATTTAGCAACTATTTTACGTGTAATTGTGTTATTCTGGTTCAGCCTTAGTGTTTTCGTATTCTTCAGTTTACTTGTGAAGTTGCAAAAATTTGGAGTCAAAGGCATCAACACAACTTGCAAGATGATGAAAGATTTTTTGTGAGACCTTCATATTGTTCAGGCATTGAGAAATCAGCAGATATAAAGAAAACATCATTTGCATCAATTTGACATGAATGTTGTAGATTGACATCAGTTATGTTGGGGTTCATTCATTAAATATGAAATTGGACAAGGGATTAGTTGTTCTTTCAATGGTAAGGACAACTAATCCCATCTGTGATTGCAGTGAGATGCAAGGAAGCCGTCTCATCACCATCTAATAGGCACTTTCAGTGGAAGCAATTTGTAGATGGATGAAGTCAGGGATGATACAATCATTTTGAAACAACTATCTCTGCTTCTCTATTTTCGCACACTACAACTCATTGACCTTGAAAATCTTTGATTCATCTCCATGTACATTTAGCTGATATGTGACATCTTTTATTAGTCAGTGGATCAAATGCTTTCTGGCTATACAACTCATTGACCTTGAAAATCTCTCATTCATCTCCATGTACATTTAGATGATATGTGACAATTTTTATTAGTCAATGGATCAAATGCTTTCTGGCTATACATGTTCTTGGTTATCTATCATTTCTCCTGTATAAAATGCAACACAAAATTGTCTTGCTAGCATATTATAATAAATCACCATGCCAAAACTCACTGCTTGTCTTGTAAAACATCCTCTAATACCAAAGTGAGGAGAATTATCATAATAGGCATGGTAATTTTGTGATATATGTTATGCCAAATTTTCCTTATTTATTTCACATTGCCACCATGAATTTATCCCATATGTACTGTACATGGGAAATCTGAGGTCAAGATTCTACATACAAGCGTTACAGATTGTTATCTAGTCTGCGTTGTTCCACTTGTAACATATGGGATCCATGGTCCATAATTGTAGAGGCTGACATGGTGCAGGTCAATTTCTGAAATAACAAGCCAAATTTCTACTGGTTAGCATGGTTTTCAGGTAGTCCAGGACTGGGGTTGCAGCGGCAGGTTGATTCAGGCCAGAAATCTCACATATGGGTGAGATTTATTATTTTTTGAAGTCTGACAGCTAATTTATGTAAGTTGATACCTGAATGCTAATTTATGTGGTCAGCAATATGAGTAGAGCAGTGTGGGTAGCAGTGAGAGCAGTGAACAATGAGCAGTGGGAGTTTTTATGCAGCAGAAGTATCGAGCAGCGAGCAAGTAGCAACAAATGCATTCAAATAGGACAAAGGAACCAAAAATTTTAGAACATGTGGAAACAAATGATTTAGGACAAGTGAAAATTGCCTCATCCGCCAAAGCTGGGAAGTGGGTTTGGGTTAATGCCAAACAATATCGGAGCATTTTAAAATGAAAAATAGCCCATCTAAAGTGGGAGCAAACAAGGAAGAAACAATCTAAAAAGAAAGGTAATCCAGCCCTTTGCAAAAAGCATTCAAACAAGTCTCCTCCACAAGCACGTGGCAACAAGAAGTCCAAAGGAAAATTCATTGATGATTCTGCCTTATATAGTCCCACATCCACACCTCTCACCTAGTCATCTGATCTTTTTGTGAAAGAATTGTTAAATGCAAAACAAAGGTTGCAGGTTTTAGAAGCTAAAGGGTAAGAAAGAAATCATAAAATTCATATAATAATGACTGAGAACAAGGCATTAGCAGAAAGCAATAAAATTTTAAAAGAACAAGCGGCATTGCTACAGGAAGCTCTCCTGATAGGGAAGACAGAATGGCAATGCATGAAGGCGGATGTGCAAAACATAAAGAAATCTATAGTGGAAAGTACAGAGGTGGTGAATGTGAAATCATCCCAGGATAAAGGGAAAATGATTGCCCAAATAAACAACCATGAAGAGAACGCAAGAGAAGAAACGAAAGAAGATTCCACCAAAGTTTCCAAACTTGGGCTCAAGTTATTAGCAATTCTGCTAGTAAGGAAGGAAAAACAAATATTCAGGTTGACAACATGCAAGGTAGTGAAGGCAAGGAAAGACAAAATAGGGCAACAAACATAATTATTAAAGGGGTGAAAGACTATGGGAAAAATGAATGTACTCTTTACCTTGCAAGAAACTTCTTGAAAGACAAGTTGCTATGGCAAGGACCAATATGCCAAGCATGGAGGGTGGGTAAGTTTAACGGGGAGAGAGCCAGGCCCATAAAAGTCATTATGCCTAGCTTGCGTGATAAATATATTATTCTAAGCAAGAAAAATCTCTTGAGGGGTGTTGACCAGTATGTGTCAACAACCCATAGCAGTACACTCCCTTTTTTCGCAAAAGGGATAGCACCTGATTGATGTGTCCACATCATCCAGCTATCATCATCAGCTTGGTTGTCATGTTATAATGTAAACCCATTCTGCATGTATGTGATGTAAATAGTCTCAGCAGATATGTGTCATGTATGTAATTTCCTAGGTAAACTTATTTTTCTGGTAACGATCTACATTCCGGGAGGTTTTTTGTCTCACTGATCCATTTTCGGATGGTCGGCAAAGTTTTCCTTCATCCTTACCCCAAAGCCGGAATGAATTTTGTCACTAGGATCTTAGGCGAGTCCTAGTGTTATAAATCAAGTCTGTGTAAAATTGATTTGGGAATAATCCTAACTATCTCGTTAGGTTATTTTTTACAAATTGCTTAGTTTGCTAGATTATATTTGTGTCGCAGAAATGGGTAGTCTATGAGGGTTTATTTCAGATGGGTTTTCTCCCTTGAGATGTAAAAAATGTAAAAATCATGATGTAAAGTGTCTTGAGGGTTAGAAAAATAATTTATCCCCTCATAGGTTAATTAATTAAATTTTCTGGACAAAATTAATTAAAATCATAAGCCAGAAATTTAATTAATTATAGGTCCTAGGTAAATTTAAATTTTCCAAAGGCAAAGTTCGTGGATCCTTTAAAAATCTTCAAAAATTATAAATAATCTAAAAACCCTAAAAATTTAAACTAAAAACTAAAAGAATGGTTAAAAGGGGCTTTCAAATTATTTTTATTTGAATTTTAGGCATCCTAAAATTTTTAAATCAAAAGTAAATTTTTAGAGTTAAAAGATATTTTTTAAAACTTTTTATGTGGTCTCTAGCCCATTAAAAAATTTAAAATATATTTCATCATCCGATTTAATTCCTTCTCGGTGTCTTTTATGCTAAGGATAAAATCTAAAGGTAAACTTTTGTGGTATGAATATTTTCTTTTTCTCTATAGTTAAATGTGCTTAAATTTTTTATATCCTAAGTTTAACTATAGGGAGGTGGTTAATTTTCTAGATTTGGGTCGCTAAGCATAATCATTTAAATTCTAGGATCTAAATTGGTTAGCATTTAAATTTCGTGGTTGTTTAAAGTATGTGGATCTCTTGGAATTTAATTGCTAGAACATTATGCATCATTTAAAAAAATCTATCGTCATTGCTTGAATTATTAAATGCACATTACATATTAGACATTTTGCAAATATTTTCAAGCGACTGTTAAATAATTTTATCGTGGAACTATAATAGATTGCATACCTCTGTTTCCTAAGCTGAATATTTGTGAAAATCTGTTGACATTGATATCGAATTGCAAAGTAGTTTTTTTTCTCTTTGAGCTAAATTGTATCAAGAATATTTGAAATAAGCTGGTGCTTTAAATGTAATATCTTCAAGAGTTTATCTTTTAAGTCTGCATCTAATAAAACTAACATCTCATTTGGGTAATTGAGGGCTTTAGCAACATAAGTGTTTTCCCATGCTCGAGTCTAACTTCATTTCATCTTACGGTGCATTTGCATATATATTAGCTTTGCATAGATAAAATTTACTCCCAATCATAAGCTTGGTCGATAGACAGATAGATCTTCATTCGTCTTTTCTTCAGAAACCTGTTTTAATAGTACCTAAAACGGTGACCTCTCTCTCTGCAGCGCCGGAGGCATCGGGTATGTTAGAAGTTCAGGAGAGGTATTGTTAATCACACCTTAGTGTGCTTCTCCTGACCTTCTCTCTGCCAATTACTATGAAATCAGGCTCAACACAAACAGGATTGAAGGAATCAAAATCTAAGTAGACATTTATAACTAAAATCAACCAAGATTCTTGCATCTCACATTAGCTTTTAGGTTCTGCATTTCATATGAGATAGTCATTCACCTAAGCAGTAATCGCTAATCGACTACTTGGTCTTCATTTCCCTAGCAAGATCATTGACTCCATAAGGCACTGGTATTAATCGTTTAAAATCTAATCAAATCCTAGGTCTTGCTGAATCTTAATCAAGTACTTGATCGCCTCACTGTGTCTCCCATACTGGTTGGTTCCCAACTAGTTCTGCTTCATTCCATAGGGTCTACCCCCCTTAGCTTGCTGTAGGGAGACAACTTAAACGGAGAGATTGGGGATCAGGGTGACAGCTCCCAATCTGAGCGTTGTCATGGTGCCTAGACATTCTGTGCGACAACATTTTTTGGCACCGTTGCCAGGGATAGTTTTTTCTATCCTTGGTTCCTTTGACATTCATCTCATTTCCTTCTTCTCATCCTTTTGTTTCTCGCCAAGATAAGTTCGTTGTCCTTGGTTCATTGCTTTCGGGTTATTCTGAGTTAGACTTTTTGTGCGGGTGGCGACTCCAATTCATTTATCTTTTGCAAGAGTGTATACTAGAAGACATCCAAGCAGTTTGGTTAATCCTGCTCCTGATCTTGAAAGGGCTCTCAAAGTACGATTACACAAACTCTCTTCCCATACCCTTCTTGTTAATCTCGGACAAGAAGCCCTCTCTGATATTCGTTTTCTTTTTACTAACCCGGTCGAGTACGACATCATGGACATATTCGCCCCTTGTAACTTTGCTAACATTAAGGTTATCCCAATGATATTCCAAAGCATGGGATTGATAAATTGCCTATCTTTCAGGGGAATAATGCAGTTAGTGCTAACTCTCATCTAAAATCTTGTAGTTCATGGCTGGGTAAGTATGCAAGGGCTATTGATTTTAATCATGAAGATGTAAAAATGACCCTTTTTGTTCTTACCTTGGAGGGGGATGCTTTAGATTAGTTTATGGAAAATCTTCAAAATTCATTTTATTCTTTGCAATCGATTGTTAATGCCTTTAAGGAAAAGTATGGATATAAGAGAGAAGGAAGGCATCTCGTAAAAGCTATTAGTATCATTAAAAAAGAGAGAAAATGAGACTGCAAAAGAATTTAACAAGAGGTTCAATGATATTATTAAGGAATTACCTCAAGATTATAAACCTACTAATAAATCTCTTCGGGACTTCTATATTGATGCCTTTAGCCTTGAGCCCTCTTATGAGTTAAGACGTTCCAAGCTTCCTGATTAGAGGGATTGTCAAGCTTTAGCGGTAGAGCTTGAAAAAGATAAGACAACATCTGGGAAGTCTAAAATCTCAGGTTTTGATAGGGCTTCAACGAAATTGAAAGAACCTAAAGGAAACAGGTTCAAGAATCTGATAACAACCTTGTTCAAAAATTACTGCAAGAAATTGAAAGCATGGAGATTAACTAAGCAAAATTAATCTCTAACCATGCTAAGGAAATAACTACTTGCAGAATAGGTTGGTCCAAATGGAAAGAGCTCAAACGCAAAATTTCCAACCTAGAAATAATAATAATAATGGAAATAACAATTGGCAGAAGAAAGGTCAGTCTAGTGAGCAGAGACCACCTAATCTGCTTGAACATATTAATTTGGTCGATGATGCTCCGCCTTATTGTTGGTCTTGTGATGCTCTTCATGAGGAGGCAACTTGCCCCATAGTTAGAAGGATTTTGGATAATGGAATGTTTAGGGCAGGTAATCAAATAAATTGTGTGGGTAAAGATTTTTCTTTGTCTATGAAAGACTGGATGGAAGTTAAGGAAAACAGTCGAGATGTTATGCCTCCCACATCAACTTTTAGTATAAGTAATTTTGAGAATGAAGATGATACGATGCTTAAATTATATGGTGAGTAGCCTTCTCCAGAGCGAATCATGGAAATTGCTAAAGATAAGGGTTTAACTTATCAAAGAAGGGATAAATATCAAAGCGGGAATCAAATTCCCCCTCGAATTTTTAACCTGGGTTCAAACTTTGGATTAGATGTCGATCTGGGAAGTTGGTTTAATAATGCAAAAATCTGGGTTCCTGTCTTCAAGATTGCGAAGATTCCTTCCCAAAGGGCTAAGTTACTAAAAGCTATTGAAGCTCCTCAAGTGAATGTTTCTCAACAGAAGGCACCAGAGGTTGATTATCAGGATGCTCCTATATATTTACAAAGTTTAGATTCAGATAACAATGATCATCAGCCTTTCTTCATTACTTTGATGGTTAATGGATATAAATTGAATAATTGCATCCTGGATTCTGGTGCGTCAACTTGTGTTATGACCAAGAGGGTCATGGAACAACTTAATTTAAGATTTTCTAGGTCTTAGTACAATATATGTGCCATGGATTCTAAGAAAATTGAAGTTCACGGTCTGATCAAGGATTTACAGGTTTATTTATTAGTTTACCTTGACATTATGATTGTTATGGACATTGTTGTTGTTGATGTGCCTGATGCTTGGGGTATGTTTTCATCTAAAAAATGGGCCTCTGATCTAGGAGGGAGTATTCAAATGAATTGGTCATATGCTTTGATTCCTTCTCATAGAGGTGATGGTTTTGTGAGACTTAAGAGAGAGCCTGAGAGAACATTCCATGTTGAAGATCCTAAGAGACCTCATAATGAAATAATTAAAGAACAATCTGACATTGGGAATTATGCTATCCTGTCTAATTTTATAATTCTTCTAGATGATAAGGTTGATAAAAACATTGGGGATCTCAAGGATAAAGTTTGGTACATGTATTTTGATGGGGCGTCGTCTAGGCATCGTAAAGGTGCAGGAATAGTATTAAAATCTCCCCTTGGTCATATTTTCAAGTTTGTCTATCGGCTAGAATTTGAAGCAACCAACAACGTTGCTGAATGTGAAGCTTTGTTGTTGGGTCTTGAGTTGGAAAAGCTTTAAGAGTTAAGTTTTCTTAGTATCAAGGGGGATTTTGACTTAATTATCATGCAGATTAAAAATAAATTTACATGTAAAAATCAAAGGTTAAAGAATTATCGGAATGTTGTATGGGATACTATGGAATACTTTGATGCCCTTGACTTTGAGGCTATCCCAAGAGAGCAGAATAGTTCCGCAAATGAGCTTGTCATGGCTGCTTCTACTTTGTTATTATCTGATGTGTTGATTAAGGATAAGATAAAAATGGAAAACCCGGCCCGGTCATTAACGGGATTTGGAACTCAATATCGATCTGCTCAGGATCCAATACTTACACAGAGTAAAAGGCTTCGGGCTCTTGGATGGGCAACTTTATACGCATATAGAACTGCCTGGTAAATCAATAGCAGCATATGGGGAAATTCCTCTCCATGAACCTGGCCTATCAGTTCTCAATTCGACACCTTGGTCTCTAGTCATTTCAATAGTGAAAGGGTGGGTGCTTTCCCTTTAGCTTAGATCGTTTCAACTGCCGGTTATATTTAGGCCTTTTGTTCTAGATAACTCAGAGCATTGGCAAGTTTTTGATGATGAGAAACAAGTGATTTGTTTTATTGATAATTTGGATGAGTTTGAAAATTTTCGGATAGATTCTAAGGAGGATGGATTTGACGATCATGAAGATATCATAAATCCTACTCCTAGTAATGTGATTTCTTTAGAACAACACTTTGATCGGCATGATGCCACAAAGATGAAAGAGGAAAATAAAATGGATCCAGGCGAATACATCGAGGTAAACATTGGTACTTATGGGATGCAAAGATTATCAAAATTGGCAAGGGTACTAATGTTGAAGAAAGAGAAAATTTAACCAATTTACTTCATGAATATCGGGATGTTCTAGCATTTTCTTATGATGAATTAAAGGGTTATAGGGAAGATGTCATGGAACAGACTATCCCTTTAAAAGATGAAAATGCTAAACCCTTTCTTCAAAATCTTAGGAAAATAAATCCTAAGTTAGCCCCTTTGGTTCAAAAGGAGCTTTTAAAGATGCTTGACGCAGGGATTATTTCTCAAATGAGGCATTCAACATGGTGTTCCAACCTGGTGATTGTTAGAAAAAAGAACGGTACAATAAGACTTTGTGTCGATTTTCAAAACCTTAATCTCGCATGTAAGAAAGATAATTACCTTTTGCCAAACATGGAGACTATGTTGCAAAGAGTAATTGGTTCTGGAATGATGTCATTGTTAGATGGTTTTTCTGGATATAATTAGGTATGGGTTAAGAAGGAGGATCGTCACAAAACTACATTCACCACACCATGGGGTACTTTCGAATATATTAGAATGCCGTTTGGATTAACCAATGTTGGGGCTATGTTTCAAAGGGCTATGGATTATGCTTTCAAGGGTTTAATTGGGAAGTTTATCGAAATTTATCAGGATGATCTTAATGTTTTTTCTAAGGATGGTATTAGTCATATAAGTCATCTTAGGCAAGTGTTTGATAAATGTAGAGAGTACGAAATCTCTCTAAATCCGACTAATTCTGTTTTTGGAGTAACTGAAGGGAAATTACTTGGTCACATCATTTCTAAAGGTGGAATCAAGATTGATCCTGAAAGAGTCGAGGCAATCCAAAAGATTCCTCTTCCCCATAATCTTAAATCCCTTCAATCTTTTCTTGGAAAAACAAATTTTCTTAGAAGATTTATTCCAAATTATGCGGAAGTAGCTAAGCCTATTCAAAGTCTTCTGAAAAAAGACGTAAAATTTGTTTGGAAAGAAGATGGCCAAAAGGCTTTTCAGGAAATCAAAGGTGCTATTGCAAAAGCCCCTGTTTTAGTTAGCCCTGATTACTCTAAGGATTTCATGATTTTCTCTCTCGCTTCTAAAGATACCATTGTTGGTGTCTTATTGCAGAAAAAGAAGGATGGTCACGAGCAACCTATTGCTTTCATGAGTAGAGCCCTTCAAAATTCCGAATTAAAATACAATACCATGGAAAAGCAAGCCTATGCCTTAGTCAAATCTCTTAAGCATTTCAAGACTTATGTGGGTTATTCCAAAATCATTGCTTTTGTCCCACATTTTGCGGTTAAAGATATATTAACTCAAACTGATTTCTTAGGGACTCGTGTTAGGTGGGTCACTAAAATACAAGAATATGACTTGGAGATTAGAACCACCAAGTTAGTCAAAGGCCAAGGCTTGGCTCAAATGATGACTGAAGGTAATGAAAAAGCTCTTGGTTTGATTTGTCTTAACAATTCATCTTCACCTGAGCTGCAAAGATTAGGAGAGCATGAGTGGTACAAGGACGTTATTTATTACTTGTTAAATCTTACATGTCCTAACCATTTAGTCACTCATAAGAGAAGGGCTCTTAGATTAAAAGCCACTAAGTATTGCCTCATAAAGGATGGCTTTGGATGGAGAAATCCTGAGGGCATAGCACTTAGGTGTGTTGACGAAATGGAGTCCAGGAAGTTAGTTTCCGAGTTCCATTTTGGGTTTTGTGGTGGTCATTATGCTGCTAGGACTACTGCCCACAAAATTCTATGAGCTGGTTATTATTGGCCTTCGATTTTTTCTGATGTGCATAAGTTTGTTAGAAGTTGTCAAGCCTGCCAACTGTTCACTGGGAAACAAAAGCTTGCTGCCCTGCCCTTACAACTTGTGGTTGTGGAGGCACATTTTCAGCATTGGGGTCTGGACTTCATTGGGAAGTTTCATGAAAATTCTAGCAATGGCTACTCATGGATTTTGACTACTACTGATTATTTCACTAAATGGGTTGAAGCCATCCCTGCTAAGAATTCCATTGAAAAGGTCATTATGGATTTCATTGAAAATAATATCATTACTAGATTTGGTGTCCTTGCTAAGATACTACTGATAATGCCAAGGATTTTAGTTATTCAGAATTCTCATTTTTTTGTTTCAAATATGGCATTATTTTATCTCATTCATCAAATTATTATCCTCAAGGTAATGGAATTGCTAAATCAAGTAATAAAAATCTCATAACCATTATCAAGAAGATAGTAGGAGATAATAAGCGATCTTGGGATAGCAAAATCAAGTATGCTTTATGGGCAGATACGATTACTAAAAAGAAAGCTATTGTAAAAGTCCCTTTGAATTAGTTTATGACTTGGATGTAACCTTACCTGTGCACCTGAAATTGCCCGCTTATCAACTCCTTTAGCATTTTTCTACTAATAAAGATGTTGTTCAAAATAGAATTAATCAGATTGTGGAGTTGGATGAAACTCGTAGAAATTTTTTTGATAATATATGTAAAAGTCAATCTAACATTAAGAAAAGCTTTGATAAATCATCTCGATCTAGATTTTTGCAGGTTGGAGATATGGTACTCCTTTGGGATCGCAAAAATGAAAAACTGGGAAAACATAAGAAGTTTGATAGTTTGTGGCTGGGACCCTACATTATCCGAGACATTGTTGGGCCAAATTCATTCTACTTGAGCAAATTGGATGGTGAACCACTTGACTTACCTGCGAATGGCCAAATGCTCAATCTATTCTTCAAAGATGACATCTGATGCCATGGGGCATCCTCTGTATTATATTTCTAACCCTACAGCTTGTCATTTCAGCATTTCATTTCTGTTTTAGGATTAGATTTACTTTTCATGCTACTAGATAGTTACTAAATGAAGAGCTTATATCTTTCTTGTGCTTAATGTTATATGATGATTTTGGATGGATTCTCTACTTATGTTATATTGTGTGTTGTGTGGATGCAGATTCTGGATTTTCACATTCCTACAGTGCAGCAACGTGTCCCCAAATAGAGCCAGATGTTGACCACTACGTGTCAATAACCCATAGTAGTACACCCCCTTTTTTCGCAAAAGGGAAAGCACCTGATCGATGTGTCCGCGTCATCCAGCTATCATCATCAGCTTGGTTGTCATGTTATAATGTAAATCCATTCTGCATGTATGTGATGTAAATAGTCTCAACAGATATGTGTCATGTATGTAATTGCTTAGGTAAACCTATTTTTCTGGTAACGATCTACATTCCGAAAGGTTTTTGTCTCACCGATCCATTTTCGAATGGTCGGTAGAGTTTTCCTTTAGCC
The DNA here is from genome assembly GCA_000404065.3 of Pinus taeda. NCBI lineage: Eukaryota > Viridiplantae > Streptophyta > Pinopsida > Pinales > Pinaceae > Pinus > Pinus taeda. Next base: position 19,450 of record APFE030146306.1, read on the forward strand.
TAACCCCGAAGTCGGAATGAATTTTGTCACCAGGATCTTAGGGGAGCCTTAGTGTTATATATCGAGTCTGTGTAAAAGTGATTTGGGAATAATCCTAACTATCTCGTTAGGTTATTTTACTACAAATTGCTTAGTCTGTTGGATTATATTTGTGTCGCAGAAATGGGTACTCTGTGAGGGTCTATTTTAGATGGGTTTTCCCCCTCGAGATGTAAAAAATGTAAAAATTATGATGTAAAGTGTCTTGAGGGTTAGAAAAATAATTTATCCCCTCGTAGGTTAATTAATTAAATTTTCTGGACAAAATTAATTAAAATCATAAGCTAAAAATTTAATTAATTATAGATCCTAGGTAAATTTAAATTTTCCAAAGGCAAAGTTCGTGGGTCCTTTAAAAATTAAATTATAAGAGTTCCAAAGATTAAGGTTAATTGATTATTTTACTAAATTTTAAGCCTTTGGTCCATGGGGTTAAGTCAAAGTCAAAATTTTGAGGAAATTAATTCAAAATTTTAATTTTTGAATTAATTAAAATGCGTTTAATTGAAAAATTCAAAATTTTCTCAATATTTAAAATTTTGACTGATGAGGTTAAAAGAAATTTTGATCCTCATCAATGGTCGAGATTACTTTGACAAGGATCACTCGAACTAGCCGTTGAAAGATTTATATTTAAATAGGAGGTCAGTTTTCAGTTGAGATCATTCGATCTCTGAGTCATGTGCTAAGGAAAGCTCTCTTGTAATCCTTTTTTTTATGAGCAATAAAGAAAGACTTTACGGTTAATTCCTGCTGGTGTTACTTTTCGTGGAAATGCTGTAAGATGTGTTATTTTTATGCATATATTTCCTTTTAGCCATTGATGATAGCTTTCTAAAGAGTGACTTGAGCACAGGTATCTTGCTCAATCACTGGGGTTTGAATGATAATTTAAGTTTTGAATATAATAGCAGGTATTTCTATTGAATCTGATTTTTATTATCGTTTTCTCGCTCTACATTAATGGTTGAATTGAATTGTGAAGGAAATTCTTGATTTTTAGATCATCGAACGTTCGGGGAAGTTTTCAGTTGGACCAGCCAACTCCCGATTAGTATTTTCTGAAGAGTCCAGCCTGATTTGATCCCGGGATTATCATAAGACTTTTACTGGTGATGCATGAAGGGTTTTGGGCAAAGAACCTCCATTTTAATTACAATTTTCAAAAAATTTCTGTGCTAAATTGATAAATTTGGCTTTTGAGAGCCTTAGATTATCAGATCTGGGAGCGGAGTTGGACTCACACTCGCCATATCTGATAGATCTGTTGTTGCTGTGCATACATCTGTAGTTTTTTTTTTATTTTCTCTAACTAGGGTTTCTGGGGTTTCATTTATTTTGTATATCCGGGTTCTGGGTATTTGTGTTTTCAGGAACAGGTTGCAGATCTGAAGGTAAAGTTTGATTTTGAAGCCAAATCTATTCCCTAGAGGGTAAGATCTAGCCTCAGAACCATCTCTTGCAGTGGCATTATTTCTGCAGTCCAAGGGTTTTAAAATATTTTAAAGTTTGGAATTTGTTTTTTTGGTTTTGTCTTGATGCTTGGGTTGCCTTCCTGAGGCCTTCAAAATTTCTTCTTCGGCCTGGAGTTGTCAGAAAATTTTGGATTTATTCTATTGCCTTGGGTTTATTTTTTTTCGTTTTTCTGTTCTCTGAAGAAAATTTTCAAAAATTTTGCTTGTTGTTATAGCTCCTCATCCTTGCAAAAAAGCCTCTCTCACACAGCCTCACATCCCTGTATTCTGCCCAAAGCTCAATCCCTCATCCGCTCCTCATTTCCCTTCCTTTCACACTGGCCTGTGTAACCCCTTGACATTGCCATCCACGCCACTGTCCATTTCCTTTGCGTCCATTCCAGCTCCTTTCCATCTACCCGCAAACCTGTAAACAAGCCCGTCCTCCCTTCCACATCGACACTCAACTTGCATCTTCATCTGTCTGTTCTTTCCCCTCATCCAACTCTCTGTCTATTCTCCTGGCTGCCTAAGCTCTCAGCTCCGTCGTATATCCTCAAATCCTCCATGGATTCCCTTTCTCATACCTTCCCTCTCCCATTGTCCTGCAATTGCAAAACAAGAAGCACTCGATTTTCATTATTTACTTGTATGCTAGTGATGCATTGGGTTAGATACGTAGGGTTGGATAGGGTTAGCGTATTTTGTTTTATGACTTTTTGTTTTAACTTTGGTTTCTTTTCAAATCAAAATTTAAAAAAAAATCGATTTTTTGTGGTTTTTTTTAGTTCTCCTTTTTTAATTGAATTCACTTTTGCTTTCATTTTGATTCTTTTGAGTTTGATTTATTTTTATCTTATTTTACTTCTTTTTTTTTAATTTGTTAAAATTTAAAAAATCTTCAAAAAAAAAAAATCTAAAAACCCTAAAAATTTTAACTAAACACTAAAAGAATGGTTAAAAGGGGCTTTCAAAATAATTTTATTTGATTTTTAGGCATCTTGAAATTTTTAAATCAAAAGTAAATTTTTAGTGTTAAAAGATTTTTTTAAATTTTTTATGTGGCCTGTGGCCCATTAAAAAATTTAAAATATATTTAATCTTCCGATTTACTTTGCTCACATTAAAAGAGAATCTTGATTAATCATTTACTGCACATTAAGTCTTACTTAACATATTGAGAAAAATATTTCCTAAAGGACTAACTAAATTTGTCAAATTTTTTAATTCCTTCTTGATGTCTTTTGTGCTAAGGATAAAATCTAAAGGTAAACTTTTGTGGTATCAATATTTTTTTTTTCTCTATAGTTAAATGTGCTTAAATTTTTTATATCCTAAGTTTAACTATAGGGAGGTGGTTAATTTCCTAGATTTGGGTCACTAAGCATAATCATTTAAATTCTAGGATCTAAATTGGTTAGCATTTAAATTTCGTGGTTGTTTAAAGTATTTGGATCTCTTGGAATTTAATTGCTAGAACATTGTGCATCATTTAAAAAAAGCTATCGTGGAATTATAATAGATTGCATACTTCTGTTTCCTAAGCTGAATATTTGTGAAAATCTGTTGACATTGATATCGAATTGCAAAGTAGTTTTTGTTCTCTTTGAGCTAAATTGTATTAAGAAGATTTGAAATAAGTTGGTGTTTTAAATGTAATATCTTCAAGAGTTTATCTTTTAATTATTCAGCTAATAAAGAGAACATCTCATTTGGGTAATTGAGGGCTTTAGCAACATAAGTGTTTTCTAATCCTCGAGTCTAACTTCATGTCATCTTCCGGTGCATTTGCATATAGGTTAACTGTTATGAAACCAACTCACAAAAAGATAGAAAAGATAGATGAACGCCTTAGAAATAAGTCTCTTCGAGGGGGCAACCTTTACATTACGCAAATGAACAATTATTAGATGATACAAATGACAGGACCTTCTTTCTATATATAAGAGTTTAAGGGGTCATAATATAATCAGAGCCGACATAACAATAATAATGTAAGGGCACAATAATAACAATAGTGGGCTTCTATGGGGCACAATGATAACAGTATGGGGACTACATGGGCATAACAATATAATAAGGGGGTTGTACTAATAACACTAAGGGGTTACACTAGTAGTATAGGGACCTAACATGCCCCATGTAGTTAAATGTGCTTAAATTTTTTATATCCTAAGTTTAACTATAGGGAGGTGGTTAATTTCCTAGATTTGGGTCACTAAGCATAATCATTTAAATTCTAGGATCTAAATTGGTTAACATTTAAATTTTGTGGTTGTTTAAAGTATTTGGATCTCTTGGAATTTAATTGCTAGAACATTGTGCATCATTTAAAAAAATCTATCGTCATTGCTTGAATTATTAAATGCTCATTACATATTGGACATTTTGCAAATATTTTCAAGCGATTATTAAAGAATTTTAGCATGGAATTGTAATAGATTGCATACTTCTGTTTCTTAAGCTGAATATTTGTGAGAATCTGTTGATATTGATATCGAATTGCAAAGTAGTTTTTGTTCTCTTTGAGCTAAATTGTATTAAGAAGATTTGAAATAAGTTGGTGTTTTAAATGTAACATCTTCAAGAGTTTATCTTTTAAATCTTCATCTAATAAAGAGAACATCTCATTTGGGTAATTGAGGGCTTTAGCAACATAATTTTTTTTCCATCCTCGAGTCTAACTTCATCTCATCTTCCGGTGCATTTGCATATAGGTTAGTTGTTATGAAATCAACTCACAAAAAGATAGAAAAGATAGATGAATGCCTTAGAAATAAGCCTATTCGAGGGGGCAATCTCCTTTACATTACACAAATGAACAATTCTTAGATGATACAAATGACAGGACCTCATTTCTATATATAAGAGTTTGAGGGGTCATAATATAATCAGAGCTGACATAACAATAATAATGAAGGGCACAATAATAACAATAGTGGACTTCTATGGGGCACAATAATAACAATATGGCGACTATATGGGCATAACAATATAATAAGGGGGTTGTACTAACAACAATAAGAGGTTACACTAGTAGTATAGGGACCTAACATGCCCCTTTCCTTTAAAAAGTGTTGTCCTCAACACTTGAGTAGTTCTTGATGCTTATGTATAAATTCTTGTCCTCCCATGTGGAATCTTTGGCGGGTAAGTTCTTCCACTTGATGAGATACTCTGAAATTGATCTATTTCATAGTTTTCTCTTCCTCAGTTCTGTGACTGCTTCAGGTTCCAATATGATTTTTCCTTCCTTGTCAAGTTTTCGCAATACTGTTTGAACTGGGATCCTCTGCAACTTTTGAATGAGTTCCCACCCCTTTGGGCATATGGATATATGTAAGGTCTGATGTTTGGAGGAACACTTCGTGGAATCAAATGAATAGCATGATCATGATCACGAATAGGTGGCGGCCTTTGGGAGTCTCAAATACCTTAAAATGATTGTCCAAAACTTTTTGGAGATCTGGAGAAATACATGATTTCGATGTGGGATCTTCTAGTGAACATAATTGTGCAATTACACCCCTTTTTTCTTTATTTAGAAGCTTTTTCATGCTGTTAGAGTTGATTAACTTTCCAGGTTTTCCTTCGATACCCCTCAATTCAACTTCCTTTCCTTCCCAAAAAAAATTCAAGAAAAGTTCTTGAAATTAAAGCACTCGTACCCAAAGGATTGAGCCATTGGACCCTGGTAGAACATAGCACCACCCATTGGAATGGAAAGCATTGGGTTATTCAATACATATTCTCTCATGGATAGCTTGATATTATGGCACTTTCCAGAGCAATTTATGGTTCCTCCACTTGCAACCATCACTTGACACTCCGATGCTGGATATAGGAAGCAATTCAATTCTTTGGCTATCTTACAATCAATAAAATTATGGGTACTGCCCAAATCAATCAACACTCTTACCTTTTTCTTCTTGATATGTCCCGTCTTGATAGTTTGAGGAGTGTTAATTTCTGCCAACGCATTACAAGATATGGTCGGATTGATTTCTTGAGACTCGATGTGATCTTTCAATTCATGAACATTTTTCTTCTTGATATGTCCTTCTATATTGATAGTTTGAGGAGGGATAATTACGTCCAATGCATTACAAGATATGGTCGGATTCATTTCTTCTTTCTCGATGTGATCTTTCACTTCTTGAACCTTTTTCTTCTTGATATGTCATTCTATCTTGAGAGTTTTATGAGTGATAATTCTTTCCAATGCTTTGCAAGATATGGTTAGATTCATTTCTTCTTTCTCTGGGGTTGGTTCTTGGTGTATATACTCTTCTTTTGACGTTTCTTGATCCTTTTCTTTCTCCTCTCCACAATCAA